>JAHDVE020001173.1:0-255459 GCA_022606495.2 Halesus radiatus
AACTAGTCGACAAATAAAAAATAAAAGTGGATTAAAAACAAAGTGTCTTGTTATTTAATACAAAAAAAAAGAAGATTGCTCTACCTGATGACGAAATAGACTCCAAATTAATAAATACATTTCCATTGAATTCAAAATGTCTAGGTGGTAGAAGTAGGATAATATTATTTATTCAATCATATTTTTGTGGATGCATTTAAAACTTTTGATTGGTTTAATGCAGAATTATTATACTTATTTACAAAATTTGATTTAATTTTACTCACGGACTCCTTTCAGAACAAAATGGGTAAATGTGTATATAAAATAGAAAATATATTCTATAAATAATACATAATCTATATAATATCTTAAATGGGGACAATTCAGGAGAGTTTCGTGATAATTCAGCACACTTATAAATCAGCACATTTTTTAAAAGTGACAGTCATTAAAAAAACGAAAAAAAAAACTTGCTTGAAAACCTAATCTAACCTAACCTAATAAATCATTATAGATTAGGTTTTTTTTCATACTTTTATCACTTTTAAAAAGTATGTCGAATCATATGTGTGTTGATTTATGTTCAATTCAAACTAATTTTGCCGTGTCTGCCACTGTACGTGTCTGCACTGCATGATGCCGGCAGATGTGAATAGACCTTACCGGTCACCGTTCAGGAGCAGAGATAGGAATCCGGATTTCGAAAAATACCAATTTTCTGATTCCAACAATGGAATCAGAATCTGTATTTTGAAATGTGAAATCCGGATTATACGGTTTTGAAAATGGAAATAAAATAAATTATTTGCAAAAAAATGTTCTATGAAATGAATGCGTCCAACATACTAACTGGCATGCAATACTTAAAATACGAACATATCTAAGATGTGCATAAGTGAATTTGTAATAATATGATAGTTAATTAATCCATTGACTAAAATTTCAAATGTTCATTATAATACACATATACTCGTACAAGATTTAGTACAAAGAAGTGTGCTTATTATTTAACCAGAAAAACATTAAACATAAGAAAGAAAAAATAATGATATTAATAAAACAAACTACAAATTTATTTTATTTTTACACCAACTGGTTTCGCTTAGATCAAGTTTCGTCAGGTCAAAAAAATAACTGAACGCCGCTTCAGAACAGGAAACCCTAGTGAAGAGTACTCTGAACATTGTGACCTTATACTTGTGTTATAATAATATGCATTATACGTCAACACATCTGAGGCAGAGGGCTAAAGTAGGCAATATTATTTCTGAAATGTGAATGTGCTATGGCGTCTTAAACAATAGGAATTAGGTACAATTATTTAAATACTGCTAAGACATAATATAGTATCGAGATGACCGTGAACTATTTTGAATAAACATATTAAATCAATCAATACGAATAAGAAATAGAGCAAGATATCGTTTTGTCTGAAACTAAATATATACTGGGTGTACCCGAAAAACAAACAGCGAATCCTGAGCTTTTTTGGACTAAAAAATATATTTTAGTCTCTGGTGACTTTTTTTCTTTTATTAAAGTAGAATCAGTAGATATTGAACAGTTGGGGTCTGGTAGTTAATCGCCTGAGTGACCAGATTCATCAGTTTCCCACGACTTTCCGGACACCATGTATATGCATAATATGTATATGTAGTGTAGGTATACGAATACGGTAATGCACCCTAATAAGAGTACTTGATAAGTTATGCTTTGTAAAATTTCAATGGGGCACATATTACTCCAATGTATCAGAAAAAAAGAGTACTTGATAAGTTATACTTTGTAAAATTTCAATGGGGCACATATTACTCCAATGTATCAGAAAAAAAAGAGTACTTGATAAGTTATACTTTGTAAACTTTCAATGGGGCACATATTACTCCAATGTATCAGAAAAAAAAGAGTACTTGATAAGTTATACTTTGTAAAATTTCAATGGGGCACATATTCCTCCAATGTATCAGAAAAAAAAGAGTACTTGATAAGTTATACTTTGTAAAATTTCAATGGGGCACATATTACTCCAATGTATCAGAAAAAAAAGAGTACTTGATAAGTTATACTTTGTAAAATTTCAATGGGGCACATATTACTCCAATGTATCAGAAAAAAAAGGTTTGTAAGGTTTTGTTTCATATTTTATTATTTTCGGTCATTGAAATTTGAAATTATTGAATAAATTTCACCTTTAAAAAACATCCAGATACCCAGATTTTGAGTTTCCTGAAATCAGAAAATTGGGATTTTTCGAATTATTCAGGAATGTTAAAAGTTAGGTAAAATTAGTCACTTTATGAGGTAAGTATCTAGTATTTATACGCTTTACCCAGTAGATTTGTATGAAGGAATCCTTCAAGCATACCAGATAAAAGACAAAATTACATAATTATATTTGGAAGGAGGCGGAGAGATCACTCGGCTTGCTCCCGGACATACAACAAAAAGGTAACATTTTTAATTTGTTGGTACCTCACCACAAATCGCCACTGGTCATGTGGATAAAAAAAAACAAAAGGTCTTTCCAATATTTTGTCTTATCCTAACTGATTAAAGTGTCGTAATAGATTACAATTTATTGGCTAAAAAGTATAATACAAACAAGGTCCGTGTAATTGTTTTTTTCCCTTGTATCTCTACCATTTGCACAGGTAATAGAAAATAAGGTAATCTTCTAAGTACCGAATTTATTTCCTTTATTTAAAAAAGGAATTATAAGGTAAAATACATTCTGTACAATAATATTAAATAGTTAATTTAAAGAATTTTTTTTAATTTGCACGCATTTTCAACTGGTTTTGAAAAATTTCGTTTTATTAGGGACTTGAAGATTTTGCGTTAGTTTTAGGTGAAGTTTGTGTTATTTTTGGTGAAATTCGCGTTATTTTTGGCGATTTGTTTATTCAAAGGTCGACTTTTACCTAGTTTTATCACTAATTATTAACCAACTAATTAACTAACTAACCATCACGCCGTTTTCCGCAGGGGTAGGAAGAGAGGACGGACAGTCAAACAACTCATTTTTGTTTATGTTTGAAATTTGTTCCATTTGCTTATTATTTGTCTATACTTGTCATTACTTTTGGTATATTGTTTATCCTGATGAGGGGAGCTTTGCTTCTAAAACTAGTAGATATTTATATATTAAAACTGTGGTTTATAGAAAGTATTTATTTGTTTTTATTATTATTATTTTTTGCATTATTTTTAGGAAAAGTTGTGTTATTTTTCAGCAAAAAATCATGCGCCGTTAGACCCTCCACTCGGGCTGGTTGGGTTGGGTACTCCATTATCATTGCAATATGTAGGGTTAGTTAATAGTTCCGTGCTTAAATATCCATAAGACGAATAATGACTGTTATTGGTAAATGTTACGTTAGGTTGCTTCTCTCCGCCATTCCCCACTTAACTCTCCCGATTGAGGTTTTCATCGGAGACCGGAGGATGGTCTGAAGATGGCACGGGACTCTGGGGAGAGTTAAAACACAATGAAACACTCGCCGCATGCTGGCTCTGTTATTACACAACACACCAGTAAACCTACTACTACTAAACCATTATCTGTTAGGGCCCGTTCACACTACTATCGTTGCAAGGTTTACCTGAATGTTTTAACATAAAATGAAAGTGTGAGATAGCCATTTTATCTCGGGATGGTGATTAGTAATATGTGTAAAGATATTCTTGCTGGAAAAATATAAAATTTCAGTTTGTTGTTGATGTTACTAAGTAATCCACATTCCCCAATTAGATTCCATAAGCAATGGGGTATTAGGGTTTATTTTTATTTATTGGTCTTGTTTCTCTCTAATAATAAAAAATAAATATTTTTTCTGAATTAAATAAACACAATTAGTGGTAATGAAAAAATGTTTGCTTTAATGTAAGTAGTTTGGGAATCGAACCCTAAAATCTCTGGTATCATTGTGTGACCTATCTATTAAAGTAAGAAATTTGTTTATCTGCTTAAATTAATCTACTCTGTGGACACGTTCGATACAATAACAATACTTTTAATAATATAATATATGAACATCTGCAATAGTTTCAACTATTTTTTTGTTGGTAATCAGTTTCCGAAAATAGGGTTTTTTCCCAAATTATTAGGGTTTGTTATAAGATCTAGCAAACAGTTTACTAAACCCGAAGTTATGGCTTTTATGTTTAACTGCATTATAAGGTACAAACTTGAGTATGCTTCTGCTGTATGGGCCCCACACCAAAAAATAATGTAGAAATGTTGGAACAAATTCAAAATAAATTCTCCCATATTTATATATCAGAATGCACTGCGAGTACCGGAAATTTATGCACTGTGAAAATTTGCTCTTTGAGACGCGCTACCAAAATCTCAGGTCCAGTAACGGCGCATAAAATTATACATAATTTGAAAGACAGTACATACCTCCTGAAATGACTTAAGCTGTTTGTACCAAACAACTACTGTCAGAGGCGGCACCATAGGCAAGGTGAGGGATATGGTGCTGATTAATAACATCTCTCTTGTTATTTTCAACACAAAGGTTTCAAAAGGTGTATTTTAATGCTTGTCATTCCGTATAATTTCATACACATTATTGTTTTGTTCACATGTATAGTAAATGGATGCAGTCTGTTATACTGAAAGAAAGGAGAGAGGAGTGTAAGGAGAATATATGACGCGAATGTGAATGAAAGAAGAAGGCGGGGATGTCCAAGGAAGATATGGCACGATCAAGTGAATCAAATACTTGAGTCGGGCCACGTCAGAAGTCGGACTAACAGAAGAGAATATATAAGACGTTGTATGAAAATGAATGAAGCAAGAAGTGTGTGCCAAGATCGAGTTGTTTGGCGGTCCGTCCTCTCTGCCTACCCCTGCGGTGAAACGGCGTGATGGGTAGTTAGTTAGTTAGTGTTGAGAAAAGTATTTGTAGGGTATATCAGTGAAGCATCCTCGTTATAACCGCCAACAATTGTAAGAAAATAAGCCTGAACCAAAATATCATTGGGTGATTGCTCATTATAGCCATAAACTCGCTATATCTGTGATCATTATAACCAAGTTCGACTGTACTTATCTTACCTTACTGAAAAACTTTTAAATTTATTGATCTTCTTCATATCTTTTTTTTTCCTTATACATTTTTACTATGTCTGTTAATTATTTAGAAACATTTATAATTTTTTTAAATGTTTTTCATTCCATGTTTTCTATTCTAGTCTTAGTTAAAAATATTTTTTTTATTTTTATTTACCTTCTTCATACTTTTTTTTTATATCTATAAAACACAAATAATTTACATACTTACGTAATTTAAAAAAAAATGTTATTAAGGTTTCTGTAATAATTATTCTAATCTTAGTTGAAACATTATTTCATTTTTCTTTTCTATATTTTTATTGACTTTAAAGTTTTATTTTTATTAAATATTTACGAAGACTCATTTCCTAAGCACAAGAAACAGCTTACATTAGAAAAGAAAGAATATTACACAAAGCTGTACACTGCACAAATCTGTAAAAATGTTGAATATTATATAACTAATACTGACTAATAAAATAAAAAAAATTGCATCCAAGTTTAGAACAGAAGATAGATGGTCATTATGTAACTTTTGATATTGTGGTACTCAATTTCTTAATTTTATTTTTTTATTCACTATACATTAATTTATAATCTATTACATTATAAATTTAAGTATGTATATTACAATATTTTATTATATTCACAGTCCTCCTCACTAAGGATTCCTGCTCCGAGGCAGAATGTAGGTTGTTGTGTTGGTGTTATCTTGTCTTCATATTTTTTTATGATTTCCTCATCTTCTTCTTTACTTAGCCATATTTTAATGTTGTTTTTGAACTTTTGTATCTCTGTGGTAATTTTAATATCACTTGGAAGAGCGTCATACAATTTTATGGCATGGAATTTATGCTTTTTCTGACCAATAGATGTATTTAATCTTGGAATGTTTATTAGATTTTAGGTTTTTGTCCTTGTAGTCGTAGTGTAAGAGTATTTGTCAGTAAGATACTCAGTTTTTCCTTTAAAATTGAGTAGAGCAATTTTTGAACAGCGTTTAATAATACTTGACGGAGTTCTTATATATAGGTACTTTTAAGTTTAGTTTTATTATACTTTTTGTGCTTTCATGAGCTGTTTCATGTGGGTGTTTGAGGCAAATACCCATCCAATAAACCCATTTTCTATATGTGATTGGCAAAGAGCATAGATAACTTTATGTAGATCATTTTTGTTAAGTATATTGCGTATGTTTCTAAAGAAGAACATGAGCTTGGTAAGTTTTTTTATAATACTGTTTATGTATAAAAACAGATCTTCAAAACTTTCATTTAAAAAAAAAACGATTTGAAGGGTGTGGAAGTTGAGATTAAAAGAAAAAATCACTTTTCAAAATATAAACACGGCTACCGCCTGAAGTAGCTAAAATCCAATGAAAAAAAAGCATGCAAATCCAGTAATACCAGCAAATTTTATACATTCTCTTTAGGAAGGAACAAATTCTAAAATCTACATATTTCCAAATTTACATATGGTACGAAAGTGTTAAGATATGTTCTTTACTAAAAGATTTTTCCCCTCTAGACGTAATATTTGATTAAAATAATGGTACTCCACTCCAACACCTAAATATCTTGTCAATATTCTATATCATAAGTTAGTTATAATATTCTCCTGATGAAGGAAGGGTGCTTCCGAAACCGGTAGAGTTTTAATAAAATAAAAGTGGTCTACAACAAATTTATGTGTTTTTTATTGTAAATTATGGCGAGCCACAAAGTTAATGCTTTTTACAAATATGTAAAATAAAAACTATTTATTTTTATTTATCTATAAATTATTATTAAATGAAGAAGTTCTCATCTGAACAAATATTTCTGTATAAGACATAAGAGATCCAACGAATGAACAAATAAATGTGTGGTCCAAGTCAAATAAATTGTACGCTGACATTCTCATTGGCTTTTCTTGAGTGAGCTGTCTAAATTTTGAGAACTGTTTGTATTCTGGAGTACCTAGAAGAGAAAAATGAAAACCACATAATATTATATAAATGTTAAAGAATTATGTTGATCATCCACATATTGTAGTAAGCATGTACATATACATAATATTTGGAATGGAATCTGATGAGCAATTTCTATATGTATTATATTTACATGGGTAAGGAAAATGAACAGCGACTTTTTTTGAGTACCTACCCATTGATTATCTAAGGGCCAGTTTTATAAACTTTTTACCAAATTTCTTTTACATAACGAACCGTTTCGTTAACAGACCGTTATCTGTCCGTTTTTTTATCTCGAATAATTGCCATTCGCCTGTCATCACTTTCACTGTTCGATAAGGAATTCATTTCACAAATGCAAATTATATATTGTCTTTTTAATTAAAATAGTGCACGGTTTCAAATAAGCGATCGCCGGGCTACAACTGACAGCTGTCAAACGACCAGTAATCTGACGAAAGTTTATAAAACGGCGAAATTGGGCGGTAGACCAAATATTAGTTCAAAATGGTATCAAGCGTTACGAACAGACGATTATAAAACCGGCCCTAAGACTCTGTTATAAGCTCTTGTATTCTCCAGACAGGACTACTTCAATAGTTTGTATGCTGGCATGCCTAATATACATGTGAATAGACTGCAAGAAGTGTTCAACACAGCAGCTCGTCTGGTATCCTGTGCCACCAAATACTGTCACATCACTCCTGTATCAGACGTGTTTAAACTTATTGTTCGATCGTCGAATTTTCATTTTTCATTTCTTAGTTTCTTATTGGTCATGAAGTGACGGAACATTTAAAGTTACTGTCTCTAAATTTACAGGTTCTTTATACAAATAGAACGGCGTCTTTGCGATTGAAGTTCGAAAATTGTCAGACTCCGACTAGGTAAAATACCGTGTTGCGAGCTCCCTTTCATTCTTATCATTAGCATTATTATCGATTGTTATTTGCATGTTATTCTTGTTATTCTTATAATTTAGTTGAAATTGAACGTGTAAATCTCCTCAAAGCGGCATAATAAACCTTTTGAATAATGCCGTAATGAGGAGATAATAATTTGTTAATAATAATTTGTTTTAACCTTTTCATGTTTATTGCTCCCTATGACCAGATAACGAAGCCACAAAGCGCTATGTTATCTGGACGTGGGAAAACATTGACAGCAGTAAACACAGCTAGAATTAACCTGATCACTACACAAAACCTTTTTATTTTTTTCATGTAATATCATGTTAAAATGTAATTTAAATGTCGAAATTCAGGCGTCCGCCGACCTTGAAGAATTCGGCCAAATGAGCTCCCGACAGTTTTACGCTCATTATATACGCTCACATAGACCACTGGGTGCGTGAGGACCAGCACCATCCACCTACCCTACAACCCTGCAACGGAAGAAAGTGGCTCTGGATCTAGCATCTATACAAAATTTACAGTCTTGTAACGCCACTAGTCGCTTACAACTCCTCTTCTACGTGATTACTTACACTGACTTCGAGTCACAGAAAGTTTAAAACTTGTCTCATGGTATATAATGCACTTAACAGGCTGCCACCATCATACTTGACTGATCTCTATGTGAGGAGCAATCTTACTCAGAAGCAACTCACACTCAGGTCGGAGAAGTCTGACGCTTCGAACAGACTGGTTGAACCCTCTCGTACGAATGCTGCTAAATTTGGGACAGAGCTTTCAATGTACTGGGCCCACATTCTTGGAATGACCTTCCATTTGGATTGATTTCAGAAATAAATTACGAAACCTTTAAGAAAAATCTAAAAACATATCTATTTAAAAGGAGCTATAAACTTTAATAAAATGTAAACCGTACCTGAGTTGATTTTAATCACTAAACGGTGCTATAGAAAAATTGACCATTTATTATTATCTAACATTTGATTGATAGCCATCTCGATGAAAGTACATAAACTGAATATAGTAGAAATGAGATCCCTGAGTCATATATGTGGTAGAATTTGAAGTCCATGTTATCAATAAAGAGATCAAGAAATAATGAATATTGAACAAGATTAATAAAGAGGAGGTAGATGGTTTGAGGTAGGAGGTTGATGGCATGGATAAACGGACAGAATATCAGGAGAATATACAACACTCATGTGGATGGAAAAAGAAGTCGAAGATGTCCTAGGAAGACCTGACATTGTCAAGTCAATCAAATACTTGAGTCGGAATATTAGAAAAGTATGAGATATGATTAACAAATGTGAAGAATTAAGCTAGCAGCGTGTGACGTAGCTCTCCGTCTACTCTTGGGAAATGCTAGAAGGTTATTTTTTCATGTCTTCCCCATTAAAATCTTGGTCCCCTATTCCAAAAAGAAGTGAGTATCTGTCACTTCTAAAAAGCATATACATATATGTGCATAATATAATATACATTGCAGGAAAGAGTGTATCTATGTTATCCTAATATTTTTAACGGCCTCCGTGGTTGAGTGGTTACGATCCTCGGCCCTCGAATCCGGAGGTCATGGGTTAAAATTTCGGAATGCACAAGTAAATTTTATTTGATTAATCTCTGTTATTACGCAATTTATTAATTTAAAATAATATGTAGTATATTTGAAGCACGTTCCAGAGAGGTAGATACTTTCTATATCGACCTGGTGAAAGACCACCATTCGGAATCGAAGCGTTGCTTGAAATGGCTATAGCCGTGTTTAGTGACCAAATCTGAACAACCAGGTACTTCCCTACCTTCCTCTTCCCCTTCTACTTCCCCTCCCCGCTACCTTCAGCCTCACAACATACCCCAATCAGGGATGCCATAGTCTCACTGGCTCCAGGCGGTTAGAAGCGGTTGGGAGTCTTGTGCGATATTAACATTAAGAAAATACACATATATATTTACCCGACTTTGAGTAAAGGCATGATTTAATTAGAGTAATTTTCAGCTGGTCTACTGCTCCCTTCAGGAGCTCACCAACAACCAATGGAATTATTACGAAAAACATTGTATGCATAATGCCCAGAGTAACGAAAACAACCTGGAAGTCTTTTAAATTTGGTTAGTTTGCCAGGTCTCCTTTTTGGAAATCCTTTCTTTTCTATTTGGGCCTAAAAAGGAATAGCAATAAAACCATGTTTTTTGACCACTTACTTCAAAGCGGTTGTAATTCCACGAAACTGGATTAATATGTAAACTCATGTACATTGTAAACCAAAGAAATGTGATTCATAAATATATCATTATCTGAAAAGTATGGTTAAAACCCAATTATTGCATACATATTTACATATATCTCACAAATAAAATAAATACAAGTTTTTAGTTATAGGAGTTTACCGGAATACGATAGATATTATTCAAAATCAAACTATTTTCAGATAATTTGTCATAGAGCTGCATAAGAGCATTAGTTTCATAAGTAATTTTATCTGATAGGAGAACATCCATTACTTCCTTTGATTTCTCACTACATCTTTTTGAGAATCCTTTGATTTCTGTTGTAATTTTGTATATGTACATTATTATGATGTATATTTCCATAGCAAACTTCAGAACCATCAAATTACATACGAAAACCAATAAAACAAATATAAAAATTGAATTAGGAAATAATGAACCAAGTACTAAATATAAGAGTATAAGCAAAACTGTGCAAATGTGAACAAATAAAAACTTGAGGTAGAG
This sequence comes from Halesus radiatus, assembly GCA_022606495.2. Lineage (NCBI taxonomy): Eukaryota > Metazoa > Arthropoda > Insecta > Trichoptera > Limnephilidae > Halesus > Halesus radiatus. The sequence continues at coordinate 10,649 of JAHDVE020001173.1, forward strand.
CGGATCTAATGGATTCCAATTTTCAATTATTTTCAAATGCCTGTCAACTTCGCAAAAATTTTAAATCATTTTTATGGTGTTTTTGCCAGTAATAAATGATGACATTATCCAAGTAACCATCACGCAAACTCATGTCCCTATGTTATGCAGGGAATCCAAAGTATTTTTTAGGTGATCAATCAACCGTTAAAGAAACTGGTATAGGCTCAAAGCCGTGGTTCAGTCGACAATGCTCCGAAGCAGTTTGACGAAAAAACACGGCTTACCGAGCCTACAACACATTTCGAATGTCAGAAAACAGATCAGCATATAACAAATTGGCAAAGGAAAGTAAGAGAATCATCAATAGGTCAAAATTTGAGCACAACCTACAGATCAGCAAAAAGCTAGCTGCCTGCCCGCATGTCCCCAGTCCCCCCGGCCCCCCTCCTCACCCGCCGCCCAACTTCACATAACTCCTATCATTTGTATTAGCGTCTTGCAATATATCGTAAGGAATAAATACAGTTAGCTTCTTTTTTCTTTCAATTTAACATGTATGAAAACTTAGACCAAGCCGTATTTAGTTTTGATAATTTAACTGCATCTCTTTATACGGTCTATAAATAATGTGTAATGATAGCCTGTCAATTGCAGAGGTGTGCTGCAGAAATTGCTCCAGTTTTGACAAAGCCCTTTAAAATATCCCTGAAATGTGGCTCTGTGCCCTCTGGTTGGAAAAAGTGGTCATTCATCCTATACCTAAGAAAGGTGACCGCTCCAACCCGGCCACCTACCGCCCCATAGCGATCACATCAGTCTGTCCAAGGTGATGGAACGTGTGATCAACGACAAACTGCTGACATACCCCGAGAAGAACAAAATCATTAACGACCGCCAGTACGGATTCCGGCGGAACCGCTCGTGCGGTGATCTTCTCGCGTATGTGACGCATGTTTGGGGACGGTGCCTGGAACGTTATGGTGAGATTCAAACGGTCTCACTGGACATTTCTAAGGCCTTTGACCGGGTTTGGCACCGAGTACTTGCCAAACAAACTGCCATCTTACGGACTTCCCATTTCCTTGTGTACGTGGATTGCCGACTTTTTGAGGGAGAGATCGATTCAGACGGTTGCTGATGGTTTCATCTCTTCCTCGCATTCAATAAATGCTGGCGTCCCACAAGGATCGGTTCTGTCTCCGACATTGTTTTGTTGAACATCAATGACCTCTTGACCAATCCATTGTTACACGGATGACAGCACAGTCCATGATTGCTTTTTGTTTGATAAGCCCCCAAAGGGCACACAAACTCCAACAGCTCGGAGGGCTCTGAAGCAGAGAATGGACGGTTACTTAGAGAGGGTCTCCTCTTGGGGTAAGAATAACCTCGTCGAATTTAATGTTTCAATGACCCAATCATATCTGATTACGTCTAAAGGGGATCGAAATGACAATCTAGTCTCCTTTAATGGAAGCAATCTTCCCAACAAGCCCTCCATTGATATGCTTGGTGTAACCTTAATTAACCAGCTCAGGTATGGGGGCTCCATCGAAGCCCGTGTAAAGTTAGCCTCTCAGAAGCTGGGCGTATTGTACAGAGCCCGCAGATACTTTAATAGTACACAACTGCTGACCTTGTACATATCGCATGTGCGCCCCCACTGTTGAATTTGGCAGCCACCTCTGGTCGGGAGTCCCAAAATATCTGAAAAAACCCGTGACTCTGTGCAGAAACGGGCGGTCTGTTTGATAGATTCGCCTATCTTAACATACGGGTTGCAATCTTTGGAGCACAGAATGCTGTCCTTGTTCTACTGGTATTTTAATGGAAGATGCTCCGAGGACCTAGCGTCATTGATCCCTTCGGCAACGGTGCATAGTCGGGAAACACGCTAAAGGCGCGCCCAACATTTGCATACGGTTGACATTTGTCACATGAGAACGGTTCGCTTCTACGATTCGTTCTTGTGTTCAACAGCTCGGCTGTGGAATGATCTGCCGGCCTCTGTGTTTCCTCCATCCTATAACATGGGTCTCTTCAAGACCCAAATTTACTCCTTCCTATCCTTTAAAAGACCCTCCACACAGCATCCCCAAAGATGATATAGGCCTTGAGGGGAATTAATTTCCCTCAGGGTCTCTTGTGTGGAGTTACTGTAAAAAAAATAAAAAAGATAGAATAGAAGTTTTACGGTCCGCGATCCGCGGTCGATGAGAAATTGACAAAACATAAAAAAAATATTTGTTTAATAATGTATGTTTTTAATAGGTACAACTGATAAAACGACAAAAAAGATAGATATAATTTAAAAATATAGAATTATTCATTTATATATAAGGTATATATAACGAAAAGATATATATAATATATATACCTTTAACATTACAATTTTTTTTTAATATAAATATTTTGAAAGTCACCATTGACTGAAATTATTACTGAAATATTGGAGGAATATCTGGGTGTCACAAGATACTTAATTAAAATGAAAATTTTCAAAGCATGTATTATTTTGTTACGCAAGTTGCATGATTTATTGCAAAAATCAATCAGGCAAATTATTTGGACATTTGAGCCCATCATGTTTATTATGACTCCTTTCCTGGAAGTATATGCTTTACCAACAACTTTAAGTATTTTTCTGGGGATTCATTTGTTTTGATTTTAGCTGTCAATAGTTGTTCTGTTTTGTTGCTCATTATATTTATCAAAAACCAATTATTTTCTGTTATCTACTTAAAGAAAAGTGTTGTGTATTGTTCCTTGAGGATTCTTCTCCCCTCTGGTCATCCAGGAGTCAATTTTCGCAGCTGATTATCAGATATTTATGCACTTTTCTACCTAGTCGTCCAGTTCCATTTTTTCTTTTTTTTTCTTTTTCTTTTGTATTTTTAAAGAATGGAGGATATTCCTGAAAAGGTCCATTCAGGACTCCCCAGAAAGCCTCCAGATCCCCCTCCTGACCTTCCAGATAATACGTCAGAGATTTCAGACAGTGAATCTGTCATAATAAAGTCTTACAAAAAAAGAAAGTTTAGTGCATCTCCAAATATATCCGGCACTCCTTCAACTTCGCAGACCCCAGCCCCAGCAGAACTTCCAGCATCTCCTCCAACTAATTTCTACTCTGTTCACTCCCGTGGCCCATACATTGTGTACGCCCAAAAAACCGAGCAAGGAAAAAGTATTCATCCTCTTGAGTTTGGTAAATTTCTAACAAACACAAAAATTCTTTCCATCAAGCCTGGAGGTGTAAAAGCCGAGGGTCGTTTTCGAATCTCTGTTGAATTCCTCACAGGGTCAGCCGCCAATTCATTTATTAAAAATATTTACATTTCATCAAATTCCAAATTCAAGGCATACATTCCTACTTTTAATGTAACGCGTATGGGCTTGTTCAGAGGTATCTCGACCGATCTTTCCATCCCAGAAATTTTATCCGCCCTTACAACCCCTCAACATATCGGCAATCCCATAAAAGCCAGAAGACTAAATTACAAGGACTCTTCTGAGGGCACAATTTCCTGGAAACCCTCCCAATCTGTCGTGATCACCTTTGAAGGGCAGTCTCTTCCCTCGCATATATATTAATTTTTTAATTCATTACCGGTTGAAATTTACACTTATCCTACCACACAATGTTTTAATTGCTGCCGTTTTGGTCACACCAAAGCTGCATGCAGATCTCCGCCCAGATGTTTCAAATGAGGTGAAAACCACACAGCTGACCAATGCCCTTCTTCAGCCCAACCCAAATGTTTCTACTGTTTAGGCTCTCATACAGCCATCAATTATTCTTGCCCAGAACAATCCCGCCAAAAAAATATTAAATTTTCGATGTCTTCTCAGAACTTATCTTTTCTGCAGGCATCTAAATTATTGCCTCCCATCAAAAAATCATTTGCTGAGGCTTTATCCAGCAACCCTACATCCAACTCTCACCAATCCTCAACAACAATTTCTTCTCGTTCAACTAAATTCTCATTCAAAAACCCCACCCCTAAACCGGCTCCTGGATATGATCAACAACAACACAATTCACTTCTTTTAAATCCCAATGGGTCATCACTTTCAACTGCCGTAAATGGTTGTGCAAACAATTCTAATCCATCCTCAACGAACTCTCTCTTCCTTTCTGAAAAACTCTCCCAAGACAATTCTTCATTTATTCAAACCCTTATTATGCTTTTAATTGACCTAATTTCTTCACAAACCAATCTACCGTCCAACGCTGCTTCTATTATTACCACATTAAAATCACTTTCTCAAAATAACTCCACAAGACGTTAGAATACTTCAGTGGAATAGCAGAAGCGCCATCTCCAATAAGGATGACCTCACCCGCCTTCTGTATTTCCACTCAATATCGATTGCTGCTGTCTCTGAGACTTGGTTTAAGCCTGCTCAACTCTTCAAGGTGAGTGGCTTCCAATGCCTGCGGGACGACCGCATTGATGGGATGGGCGGTGCAGCCCTGCTCATCAAAAACTCCCTACCCTTCACCCCTCTTTCCATTAAACCCATAAATGCATCCTTCCAATTAGTGGCAGCTACTGTCTCTAATATTACATTTATATCCCTCTACATTCCCCCTTCTACCTCATTTGATCTTTCCTTATGGGTCCACATGCTTGGCAAAATATCTTCTCCTTTGGTTATTCTGGGTGACTTCAATGCACACTCCCCACTGTGGGGTTCTTCATCCACGGATTTCTCAGGAAACAAAATTATTGACCTTATGGACTCCTTAAACCTGTGTCTTCTAAATGACGGATCCCCAACAAGGTTAAGTCACCCTGGACAGAGACCTAGTGCGGTGGACATATCTCTTTGTTCCCCATGTATCTCTCCACTAATTTCCTGGAGAACTACCTCAGACCCCTGCGGCAGTGACCACTATCCCATCATTCTGTATCTGGGTCAGCGGTTAGATACTAACCCCTTTAAAAGTAAATCAAAATATATTACAAAGAAAGCCAACTGGTCCCAATTCAGAGAATCTATTCAGGCTCTTACCCTCTCCCTTCCTACCCCTTATTCAGAAAATTGCACCTCCACTTATAAATCTTGGTCCGAGTCCATTCTTAAATCCGCTGAAAATTCATCTCCTAAATTATTCCTAAATCATCTCCTGTAGGCACGAAGGCTCGCCCTCCCCCTTGGTGGGATGAGGAATGCCTTCAAGTGTTGAAAGAAAGGAAAGCCGCCAATAAGACATACTGCCAACAGATGACAATGGAAAATTACTTAACAGCCAAGAATGCCCAAGCTCTGGCTAAACGTACATTTATTTTCAAAAAAAAAAACAGCTGGCGTAACTTCTGTACTAACATATCCCCTGCCACTCCAGCGGGGGAGGTTTGGTCGATGATTCGCAGATTTAGATCTTCCTTTTCACTGCCGAAGTCATCTTACAATTCAGCAATTTGGATGTCTGACTTTCTTAGAAAAATAGCTCCCCCTTATGTCCCTAATCTTGATGAAGTACCTATTCCATCTTTTACCCCAAATTTGTCTTCATGGTTAGATGCTCCATTTTCCATAGAGGAGTTAAAGAGAGCTTCGGAAAACCTCAAAGACTCTGCTCCAGGCAGAGATGAAATTCTGAACATATTCATCAGACACAATGATGACAATTCCCTTTCCTACTTTCTCTCTCTTATCAATATATTTCTGGATTCTGGTATTATTCCCCCAGACTGGAAAATCCAAAATATCATTCCCATTTGCAAGAGTAACAAAGATCCTAGTCTAGGTTCAAGCTATAGACCGATTGCTCTCTCTTCTACTCTATGCAAAGTAGCTGAAAGGATGATTAAGAATAGATTAGACTGGTTCGTAGAAAAAAATCAAATCCTTTCCCCTTCGCAGTTTGGATTTAGAAAAGGTAAAAGTACCCTTGATAACCTTTCCTCTCTTGTGACAGATGTTGAATTAGCACTTTCTATAAACGAATATTGCATAGCAGTGTTTTTAGACATCTGCGGAGCATATGACAATGTTGTCATCCCCATTCTAAAAGAAAAATTATTGGCGATTGGCGTCCCACCCAAATTGGTCCAATTCATTATTAATTTGCTCTCCCAGAGAACTATTTTTGTAGACGGGCCTGGATCCTCTCCCCACGTTAGACACATATTCAAAGGACTCCCGCAAGGGTCTGTCCTAAGCCCGATCCTGTACAATATTTATACTTTCGATCTGGAAAAATCTATTCATTTCATGTGCGATATACTTCAATACGCCGATGACTTAACGTTCTACAAAATATCCCCCAATCTTTTCATCGCAGCGTCAGCAATCAACAACGCTCTTAGAAAACTCTTGGCGTGGTTAAATAGTAATGGCCTTGAACTTTCTCCTTCCAAAAGCAAAGTTGTCATCTTCACTCGTCGTCGAAAGCTCCCAGATATTCAGGTGAGATTTGGCGATGAAGTCATCCCTATCTCTAAGGAAGTTAAGTTCCTGGGAATGTTTTTGGATTCCAAGCTTACTTGGAACACCCATATAAATCATGTTATCACAAAATGTGAAAGCAATATCAATCCACTTAGATTTCTGTCCGGAGTGTGGTGGGGTTCCCACCCAGCATCTTTAAAACTTCTTTACAATGCCCTCATCCGAAGTCATCTTGATTACGGATCTTGCCTGTTTGATTCAATATCTTCTTCAAATTCACATAAATTAGATAAGATCCAGTCAAAGTCTCTTCGTCTTATTCTAGGAGCCATGAAATCTTCCCCAATCAACTCAATGCAAGTAGAATGCTGTGAACCCCCCTTGCATATAAGAAGGCGATGCTTAGCAGAAAAATATATTTTCAAAACATGCTCGATAACATCCCATCCCTTGATTCCTAAACTTCAATCTTTAAAGTATGATGTTATGTCAAATCCATTTTGGAAAAAACATTCCCCCCCCCCCTTTTCTATGACTGCTATAACTCTTTCCTGGATATACCCACCAACATCTATTGTAACGAATCTCTTCCCTTATACTCATGTTCCTATGAAAGCCTTACTTTCTATCCCAAGGTTCACCAGTTTATAGGAATAAGCAAAAAAAATATAAACAATTCAGCTCAATCAAATAATGTAGAATTTAACAAAATTATTGAAAACAATTGGACAAAGTATATAAAATTATTCACAGATGGTTCCAAACTCAGTCAGGATTCCCATTGCGGGGCCAGTGTGTATATTTCACACAGGAAGATGAGTCTCCCACACAAACTTCCCAAAGAATGCTCCATTTTCTCTGCTGAATGCATAGCTATCATAGAAGCACTGCATCTTGTCAAATCGCACAATATTAGAAACGCCCTCATTCTTTCAGATTCGCTTAGCTCACTACAAAAATATGTTCATCCCCACTCAATTCTAATAGCGATTCCCTAATCTGCTCTATCAGAGACCTCCTGTATTCCATTTCACTATCAAATACGTCAGTGGTCCTGGCTTGTATTCCAGGACACCTAGGTATTGCTGGAAACGAAATAGCGGATTCCATTGCTAAGGAAGCCACTGTTCACGGTCCGTTAAATGGTATTCCTGTTCCAGTTAGAGATTATTTCCCTATTCTAAAAAGTAAATACAAACTCCAATGGTCCTCTGAATGGAAAATAGCTTCTCTAACAAAAGGTCATCAGTACTCATTAATACAACCGTTTATTCCTGTCAAGCCCTGGTTTCATAAATACACTTGCATGCCAAAAAAACATATTTCCTCCATAACTCGAATGAGACTAGGTCACACTTCTTGTCTTAGTCATCTCGCCAGATTCCACATAGTCAGCTCGCCTTACTGTGATTGTGGGTCAGAGGACACTCTGGACCATAATTTCTTTGAGTGTCCTATCAATGACCATTTTCCAAATTTTATGCATGAATTGGTAAAACTTAAAATTGATCTCCCTACCAGTATTCCCTGCCTTCTAAGTCTCAACTCCCCCCAAATTAACAATTTATTAGCAAAATACATTTATAAAAATGGCATTAAAATTTAAGTCATTGGGGATTAAAAACACATAAATTTACACTGTTTAACTTATCTAACTTATCTAACTTATCTGCTTCAATTTTATTTGCCCAAATATTATATCTTGTTTAAAAGTAACTAATTTTAAGAACAATCTGTACAATTAAAATCTAACTGATTATACATGGCCGAGATCGCCCTTAATGGGTGAAAGCCAATAACATAACAAAAAAAAAAAAAAAAAAGTATTTTTCTTTTGATTTTATTTCATTTTTCCATGATAGTATTCCATTTTCTACTTCAATTTAATCATTGCATAAAACTTGGTAACACATACTTGGTCACACCTTGGTTTCGCCATGTTGTTCTATTCTGATATCTACCCCCTATATCTGCACTCTTGTGGTTCTCATTAGAACTGTTAATAAATAATAAGTTTAAATCATAATTAGATGTTTTCATTGATTGAATGGTTTAGCGGTCCAAAACGTTGGACCCACTCAGGTGTCGCGGGTTCAATTCTCTTCCTAGCTATCTCCTCCATCATAGCTCAGGCTTCATTTTCTCCTTATTATGATGGTGGGAAGAATTCAAATAATATCAGGTTATTCATAACCTGGGAATATTTTTCTTTCTTTAATTAGACAAAAACACGATTCAGACAATGTTGTTCGGTGCAAAAATTACTTTGGGCATAATGTACAATTCGTTGCTTGTGCAGTTTCTTCAATTGACGAAGTCCTAATCTGAAGTAATATTATCGTATAAGATGTAAGAGATCCAATAAAGGAATATAAAAATGTGTGGTCCAAGTCAAATAAATTGTACGCCGACATTCTCATTGGCTTGTCTTGGGTCAGCTGTCTGAATTTTAAGAACTGCTTATATTCTCGACTACCTAGAACAGAAAAAATAAAACACATTTATTACGTATTTCATTTATTTTATAGGCACTTCACGTGTTAAAATTTATTGTTTATAATAAGGAACTCCAGTGAAAAGTATTATGGCTTTAAAACAATATATTCTTAAAGATCAGCACACTCGATTAAAAATGAATATAAAACCATCTCACAAAAACACCATGTTATGTTGGTACCACTGTTTCGGACGTCACATGAGTACATCAATACTCTCCTTCGTGGGTAATGTACTCGTATGGGTAATGTAAAAATTAGTTTAGCGGCATCATAACATAGTAATATTATCAAATAAGTATACAATACGGTAGAGGAGAGTCATTTCGGCCTAACCAAGTTCAATGAGTCCGATTCTGAAGGCGGTGGACTCACTTTGAGTTCGCATATCCGGATGCACTCGTTCCAGACGCACACTCAAGGAAAGACTAAGATTTTAGATTGGAGTCAGAAACGAAATGCAACCCGATTCAATAGTGAAATATGAACGATTTATGCTTTTGGAATCAGAAACACCCGGAGCAGTCAAAGTCAGAAACGAAAAGCAACCATATTCAAAGGTGCAATATGTACGTTTTTTCTTTACGGAATCAGAGACACCACCGAAACGGCAAAACGATGACTCCAGTCGTTCCACCAGATTCCGCGGAATGGCGGACCCGGGCAGACCAAAAGGAATGAAGGACTGAATCCATAGAATCGAGTCCATGTAGCTGGACTCAGAGTTAGAACCGAGTTCGTAAATTAAGTGGAATGACCCACCTCTAATTCAGAGTCATTAACAGGAGGACCGCCTTGCCTGGCAGATTTTTTTAGAAACTGCTCAGAAAAGGGCCCATTAGTTTTTTTCATACATTTTAATAGATTTTTCATGAAACATATTTGTAATAAATTATAGATGATATCGAAAAGTCATAAAATAAATATTAGATAACCTGAATATGACTGCTTTTTTTCTAATAAATGAAAAAATATTAAAAAGGCTATTAGGTTGGTACTAATGGTTATAGGCCTTGAATGTACACAAAATTGATTACCCCCTATCAGACCGTTAATTATGGCTACTCGCGTGACATCATAGATTTTGTTCGTTTTGGTGGGCTTTGAAAAATTGAAATTAACAATAATTTTAACTATGAAAACGAACACATTTTTATTTTATTTTTAAAACTAGTATTTAAGTTAGAACATCAATATTAATAATATATAAAATGGACTGGAGTTCCTTATTCGATTTTTCACCTCATTAGGACTAAGCCTGCATCACGGTTGAAAAATTTATTTATTATTTTTTTATAATATCCCTACCAACCTTATCCTGTATCAAAGTCTCCCTGTTATTAAGAAACTAATATTTACCATATTTGGTGTAAAGGCACGCTTTACTTAAAGTGATTTTCAACTGCTCTACTGCTTCCTTTAATAGTTCACCAACAAGCAACGGAATGATAGCATACAAAAAATTATGAACCATGCCAATTGTCACGAACACAACCTAGAAATTTTCCAAATTTGGTGAAATTGAATACAGACATCGGGCCTTGTCTTTTGGAAAAAAACGGATGTCGATCTAAATACTATCACATTACTTACAGTGAACTTCAACTATTTAAAATAATGAAACTGAAAATTTTAATGTATAGTATTATATTATGTACCATCCACTATGGCACAGTATTAACGGCATCCTTGAAAAAATGTACTATATAACTAAGTAGGCACAAACATATTTTTTATTGGATAATTTATTATTTTGTGGAATTTAGGTGACCTATAACATCTTTTGACATTTCGCTTCGAATGGCGTTCACCGGGTATAAAATCCACCATGTTTGGTTTTAACCTCGGGATCTTTTCGAGTATATTTTTCTAGTAGATCTTAACAATAAAATCATTGAATTATCTAGTGTTTTCAACCTTTACTATGCATCAAAAATATGTATGACTTCTGTCACATGCGGGGCTCTTTATACTATAGAAGCTTTGCGGTGCACAAGTGAGCTGCCCGCGTACGGAGCATTTACATTGCGGCGCAGGGTTGCGATTCCCACGTTCAAAAGGTTAATAAAGTACATAAAGTATGCCTATCACCCAAAAACACATAAAATCGCCCTCCAACGCACTATTAACTCTTGATCACCCCACAAGCGACTTCACTCACCCACTGGGGAGCGATATTACTCACGTTGGGAATCAGTGGTTTTAACTTTATATTTTAGTGGCTTATCACGTCCTACCGACATTGCTGATTGGCTATGTAATTTGCATTTGAAGATCACTTACTGCAAACATGGTATAATTCCATGCTACTGGATTCAAATGTAAACTCGTGTACATTGTAAACAACAAGAAAGTGACTGTGAAATAAATCATCATCTGAAAAATATTGTTTAATACTCAATTATCTCAATATATCTCACTAATAAACTAAACAAATATAAGTACTGATGTAGAATATTACCGGTAAACGATAGATGTTATTCGAAATCAAAATATTTTCGCATAATTTGTCATAGAGCTGCATAAGAGCATTAGTTTCATAAGTAATTTTATTTGATAGGAAAACATCCATCACTTCCTTTGATTTCTCACTACATCTTTTTGAGAATCCTTTGATTTCTGTTGTAATTTTGTATATGTACACTATTATGATGTATATTTCCATAGCAAACTTCAGGACCATCAAATTACACACAAAAATCAATAAAACTTGCCAAAGTATAAAAATTGAATTAGGAAGTAACAATCCAAGTATTGAATATAATAATATGAGCAAAACTGTGCAAATGTGAACAAATAAAAACTTGAGGTAGAGCGGATCTAATGGTTTCCAATTTTCAATTATTTTCAAATGCCTGTCAACTTCGCAAAAATTTAAAATCATTTTTATGGTGTTTTTGCCAGTAATAAATGACGACATTATCCACATAACCATCACACAAAATCGTGTCGCTATGATATGCATGGAATCCAAAGTATTTTTTAGGTGATCAGTGTCGTATTTTTTATAAAACAGAATGTGGATGGATTGTGGATCCCCAAATATGATAAGACTGCAAGCCAGAATGCAGAAAACTTTGCGAAATTTCCCAACAGGAATCATTTTTTCACCATCGAATGTGAATGAACTAATTCCAAACATAGCGTATAAAATGTGAAGCGGTTTAAATTTATTAAACAAGTTGGAGCTCTTCGCAATAATCGATTGATCCACTGAGCAAAAAGAATACATCGCACTATAAAAGAATAAAACATAATAAGTTTAAGCCTTTTTTAGTGGATTAAATACCACATTGAAACCTTTGTCACTAATTGGTTGCACAATATTACTTTACACTGTACAGAAGTAAACATAAAAAGACAAATAGTTTTAAAAAAACATCAGTTTAAAAAAATTCATTACTTAACATTAAAAAATTTCTCATTCAGAGGATTGCTTCATAATTTAAAAAAACATACATCGACATATAATGAAATTATATTCTTTCCAATGTAATGTGTTATAAACCATCGTTTCCCAACCCTTTTATGACAGCGAACAGGTGAAAACGGGAGAATATTTTGTGAACCGGTAACACGGGAATTTGAATTATTATTTATTAGTTTTTAATCTTACATTATAAGAGGTAGTCATAACAAAAAAAAATACAGCCTTATTGCGAACACGAAAAAAAATTATGACATATAAAATTGTTTACTGAAATAATCAGAATCCGAACAGTCGATAAAAGAACTTCTGGTATTTTAAGTAAGCAATATTTAGTATGAAAAATTCGTGCGAAATCTGCTATTGCATCTCTGCTAGAATAGTTGATAACTGGCTGCAGTGTTGTTTTGGAGAGACAAAGGTCTGCATTGACATCCACTTGGCATTGCATTGCATTAACATCACTGGTTGAGGGAGACCCTTTACAACTGGCTACCGTTGTCCAGGCTTGTCGATAGTACAGGGGCCCGACCCTCAGGCTCACGACTGAGGGTGGGCTGCCCCACCAGCGAGTGTAAAAACCCCGCCGCTGCTGTTGTGCTGATTCGTGACCGGAGGAGACCCAGCAGTAGCGTTTGGGGCGCATTGGGAGCCCTTCCCAGCCAGACTCTCCCAACCATAGCCTTGCAGCGCAGTGGGTGGGATGGATTCATACGTGCGTCAGTCCTGGTTACCCTGACCCCCAGCTTCCTACCCACCCTTTATACCTATTCCTTCCCTTGCTTTCCTTTTCTTATAAAACCCCCAACAATAATTAAAAAAACATGCAATCACAAAACTTAAACAATAATAATATTGTATTTTTTCGGCATTCACTATATAGCAATTTCTAGACATTTTGTTTGGAAGTTTTAATTTACCATGTACTTTTTCTATTTTTGGATTAATAAATTCGCTACCGGTTTCGACACAACCGTGCCATTGACGAGTGTTCTTAAAAATAACTTAAATTAGACAAGTACTCCCTCTACCCTCACCTAATTTCTGTACCCACATTACGTCAAATTACAGATTTGACGTAATGTGGGTGCGCGTCAGTCTTGCCAGTACGGTAAGATATTATGCGTGTTTATACCGCTCACCAAACCTCAGCGAATCAGACTCATCCGAGCTATTTAAACATTTGAGCGAAACTATTGATGACCTCCTACCCCGCTACCCTTCGGCCGAGTTTGTTGTTCTGGGGGACTTCAATGTACATAACGAACCGTGGTTGAAGTTCTCATGTTCATCAAACTCGGCTGGCCGACAGGCGGAATTCTTTGCCCTTTGCCATGGGTTGGAGCAACTGGTTTAGGAGCCTACGAGGGTTCCTGATCTCCAGACTCACCGCTCCAATCTGTTAGGCCTATTTTTAACTACCGAGGCACGTGGTTATGGGATTGATGTCACAGCGCCTTTGGGATCGTCCGACCATTGCCTGGTGATGACATAAATCCCTATTAACTTCAGATCCCCAATCGAGAGGCTGAAGAGAAAAATGTGGCACTATAGGTCAGGATGGCTTCATTCAATCAACCGTTAAAGAAACTGGTGTAGGCTCAAAGCCGTGGTTCAGTCGACAATGCTCCGAAGCAGTTCGACGAAAAAACACGGCTTACCGAGCCTACAACACATTTCGAATGTCAGAAAACAGATCAGCATATAACAAATTGGCAAAGGAAAGTAAGAGAATCATCAATAGGTCAAAATTTGAGCACGACCTACAGATCAGAAAAAAGCTAGCAGCCTGTCCGCATGGCAGCAGAGCATTCTGGTCGCTAGCGGGCTCCATAGGTGGAATTTCTGCAAATCCAGTCTGCCGCCTCTTAGCAGACTTGACGGATCACTAGCAAACACTGCTACCGAAAAGGCCAACCTTTTAGGGAAAATATTTGCAGAAAACTCGGCCCTCGATGACCGGGGTGACATCCCGCCGTCGGTTCCTCACTGCGGCTTCTATATGAAAAAGCTGAGGATACGGCATCGGGATGTACTCCTTGTCTTACGGGGGCTCGATGTTAATAAAGCTAGTGGGCCTGACAGAATACCTGCCCTGGTATTGCAGACGTGTGCTGCAGAAATTGCTCCAGTTTTGACAAAGCTCTTTAAAATGTCCCTGAAATGTGGCTCTGTGCCCTCTGGTTGGAAAAAAGCGGTCATTCATCCTATACCTAAGAAAGGTGACTGCTCCAACCCGGCCAACTACCGCCCCATAGCGATCACATCAATTCTGTCCAAGGTGATGGAACGCGTGATTAACGACAAACTGCTCACATACCTCGAGAAGAACAAAATCATTAACGACCGCCAGTACGGATTCCGGTGGAACCACTCGTGCGGTGATTTTCTCGCGTATGTGACGCATGTTTGGGGGCGGTGCCTGGAACTTTATGGTGAGATTCAAACGGTCTCACTGGACATTTCTAGACCGGGCTTGGCACCGAGGACTTGTCAACAAACTGCCTTCTTACGGACTTCCCGTTTCCTTATGTACGTGGATTGCCGACTTTTTGAGGGAGAGATCGATTCAGACGGTTGCTGATGGTTTCATCTCTTCCTGGCATTCAATAAATGCTGGCATCCCACAAGGATCGGTTCTGTCTCCGACATTGTTTTTTTTGCACATCAATGACCTCTTGACATGTGCACCAATCCATTGTTACGCGGATGACAGTACAGTCCATGATTGCTTTTTGTTTGACAAGCCCCCAAAAGGGCACCCAAACTCCAACGGCTCGGAGGGCCTTAAAGCAGAGAATGGACGGTTACCCCGAGACGGTCTCCTCATGGGGTAAGAATAACCTCGTCAAATTTAATGTTTCCAAGACCCAATCATGTCTGATTACGTCTAAAAGTGATCGAAATGACAATCTAGTCTCCTTTAATGGAAGCAATCTTCCCAACAAGCCCTCCATTGATACACTTGGTGTAACCTTAAGTGACCAGCTCAGGTATGGGGGCTCCATCGAAGCCCGAGTAAGGTTAGCCTCTCAGAAGCTGGGCGTATTGTACAGAGCCCGCAGATACTTTAACAGTACACAACTGCTGACCCTGTACAAATCACAAGTGCGCCCCACTGTAGAATTTGGCAGCCACCTCTGGTCGGGAGTCCCAAAATATCTGAAAAAAACCCTTGACTCTGTGCAGAAACGGGCGGTCCGTTTGATAGATTCGCATATCTTAACAAAAGGGTTGCAATCTTTGGAGCACAGACGTCAGGTGGGAATGCTGTCCTTGTTCCACCGGTATATTAATGGCAGATGCTCCGAGGAACTAGCGTCATTGATCCCTTTGGCACCGGTGCATAGTCGGGAAACACGCCAAACGCGCGCCCAACATTTGTACACAGTTGACATTTGTCACGTGAGAACGGGTCTCTTCTATGATTCGTTCTTGTGTTCAACAGCTCGGCTGTGGAATGATCTGCCGGCCTCTGTGTTTCCTCCATCCTATAACATGGGTCTCTTCAAGACCCAAATTTACTCCTTCCTATCCTTTAAAAGACCCTCCACACAGCATCCCCAAAGATGATATAGGCCTTGAGGGAAATTATTTCCCTCAGGGTCTTCTGTGTGGAGTTACTGTAAAAAAAAAAATACGTGTCTTGCGTCCATGGCGTAATAAATTATTTTGAGAACAATGGGTCAGGCTAGACCCATCACCGGAGTCGAGAAATTGATAATGATTACTTTTAAATTTTACCACAGGCATGTTAAAACGAGCAACAAGTATTCACAGACCGGCAGATAATTTTCAAAGAACGACACCGGTCCGCAGCCCGGCGGTTAGAAAACGCTGTTATAAACCACAAGATGTATGCCACTTATAGGTCCAGATGAGGAATTGACAAAACGTAAAAGAAATATTTGTTTAAGAATGTATGTGTTTAACCGTTTTAGTGCAATGCTTATTTGGCAAGTATGTATATAAATTGCTACAGATATTCTGTGTTTTAAATATAAAATAATAATAATAATAAATGTTTATTTCGGTATGTGGGGAGGTTAGTGCAGTCCCACACATTCCATATAAAATATACATGCAATAGTTATAAAAAAATATATTTATATACAAAATATGTACAAGAGAGACAGTAGTAAGGTGATACATCACATATAAAACAAAAATTAAAATAAAATAAAGATTTAAAAATAATAAAAAAATAAGAATTTAACTAAATAAGTATATGAAAATCCTTTAAGGTGCTGCGGCACTTATATTATGAGGGGACAATATATTTCTCCAGTATGCGTCGATGCTGGAGGCTGGACTGAGGCGGGCTTCCATGATGAGGATATTCCTGGAGCTGTTTATTCTTTCCCTCATTCCAGCCACCCTGGATCTTATAAGGGCTGCAAAACCGGAAACTCGCCCCTCCGTGAACATACTGGAAGCACTGCAGTATCTGGGGAGGCCAAACATTATGCGGAAGGCGTTATTATAAGGCGTTATTATACTGTACACGAAGTCTTTCCATACTACTCTTTTTGTAGTTTGCCCAGAGTTCGCAGGTGTACAACGTTGCGCAGAAGGCAAGGAAGAGAGTCCTTTTCACAGCGGTACTACAAAGGCGAAATCTTCTACTGAGCATATTCGATTTTACACTGAGAGCTCGTCTTTGCCTATCAATGTCAAGTATAATAAAAGTATAGTATTCAATAAAAATGCAATAACTTGGACAAATATCAACCAATTTGAATGATTTTTTTTTGAAATTATACATGTAAAGAATGAAATTTTACGTATATTATAGTTCTAATTAAAAAAAAAACTGCACATTTCAGCTACAAAAAACATTAAAAAATACAAAAATATAAGATTATTTCACTTCACAATTGTGCTTTCCCGCACAAAGTCCACGTAGTCCCTTTTTTACAGCAAGCGCATATAAGATTGGATCGCCTTATCTCATTTGCTTTGCTGCACACATTAATTTATGGGAACAAGGTCTCGTCGTCCGTAGTGTCTCTGTTATTTGATACATTACGATCATCCGCAATAGAACTAACTTTCGACATGGTGAAAAATATCGATTCACTTTAAGGTGCATTTATTTTAACAGGATAAACAATAAATACAGTTATCAAGACACGCGCCAACCGCAATATACCATGCTCAAATTGAACGCGTGCTCTCCCGAGGATGACAAAAAGCACACTGAAAATTGCAGTGCTATAGTGCTGCGTCGCAATTTACGTAACTAAAGCTTGCAGCGCGATGGTCACACTGATGGGCCACACTCTACGATTCTGCAATCCACATAAATATAAATCCTGTGTTGTGAGTATTGGATGAGTGGGATACACCAGATGATAATTTTTATATTATTTTACCTCTTCAAGCTCTTGTGCCCCCGGCGACTAAAAGCACACTGAAAATTGGAGCGCCATAGTGCTGCGTCACAATTTACATATCTAAAGCTTACAGCACGATGGCGCTGGGGCGCACTCCGATTAATAGGTACAACTGATAAAAAGACAAAAAAATGGGATATAGTTTAAAAATATAGAATTATACAAACGAGTATATCAGATATATGTAGCTTAAACATCATAATTATTTTTTAAATAAAGCAGTACAAAAATAAATAAATATAATGATTATAAAAGTCACCATTGAATGAAATTAATACTGAAATATTACAGGAATATCTGGGGGCCTATATATTAATTCTCTAAGGGGGTAGATTTTCAGACTTGGCTGGCTAGCCGAAAACGACCATGCGCCCCCTTAATTCGAAACACCTTAAGGTTCGTTTTCGCTAGACACGAATTTCACTTTTTTCCCGACGGTTTTTTTTCCTGTCTCGCGAAAGTAGACCGAACCGCCCGTAGAGTTTAAAACATCGGAAGGGTCACTTTGCCAGGCCATCTACTGAAAATGATCGGGAAAATATATGGGGTAAAAATAAAATGTGGGGAAAAATGTGATCTAAAAAAAAATTCCGGAAACTACTGAAAAATTTGTATCGAAGATAGGGAACGATTATGGGTTCCATCTGTCGGCGAGAACTAGAATTAACGTCAATTCAGTGAGCAAAAATTCAAATCCGATCGAGTTCTGCGTTGGTTCTAGTTTTAACCGCAATCTTCGTATCCGCCGGGTGGCGCTGCTCGAGTTTCATTCGAGTTTCGGCAGAACTTATACTCCTATGTGTTGCCAATGAAAGAAAAATAATTGGCCACGAGAATATTTGAAAGGTACCTACAAAAGCCGAAAGCGGACCTCTGGGCGGAATTTTTTCTTAAACTTTTGCCGTCGGCCACGAAATTATGTAATCTTTCATTTACGTAAATCGGAGAAGTTAAATAAAAGGATAATACTTACTAAAACAAGTGTCGGTAGGTTTAAAAATCGCGACATTAAGAGCAATCCATGACGAAAATTCCATAGTAATCGTTCAAACTAATGACAGTTATAAAATCTGGAAAAAAAACTGCCATTTCGTTCCTTCCCGCCCGCTCTCATATTGCATAATTTTTCTTAGAGAATGTTCCATAGATTGTATACAAGTACAAAAGTACCTACCCGAGAATGTTATCTACTGAAGCATTCGAATTTAATTTCCGGGTACCCAAGTTTTAAGGGCAACCTATCGGGATAGAATGAAAAAAATGCTTTGATAGTTTAATAATATTTAAAAAAAAATAATTTCTTGAAATAAAATTACGATTTTTTTTAATGCGTAGGCGATTTTACACGGCGCCATTATTAATACCTACCCGATTCATATTGCAATATTCATTTGAAATATACAAGAAGCAAATAATTCGATGAACGAAAAAAATCATTAAAAATGCATTTATTGATAGAAAAAGACAATTTTTTCATTGATTTTTTAAAAAATTTATATAGCGCTGTTTTTTTACTTTCACCTCGAACTTAGTAGTTAGCTCCTAGGCCCCTTATTGCGAGATGTGGCTCATATTTTTAAGGGAAAATATTACGCAAAACACATTTATTGAAATAAAATCACTAGGGGTGTGGTAGGGGTCGGGGAAGGAATAGGGGTAGGAGCAGGGGTAGGGGTAGGGGTAGGGGTAGGGGTAGCCGATATGGGTATCAAACTGAGCGTCTCCACCTACGCAACGAGATTTGGGCAATTAAAAATTTTGCAACAAACTCCTAGGCCCCATTTGTCGAGATAAAGCTAACATTGAAAGTTTTTTCTTTTCATTTTCTTTAAATACTTAATAGTGGTAGTCGTAGGGTAGGAGTTGGGTAGATGTAGGGTAGGAGTTGGGTAGATGTAGGGTAGGAGTTGGGTAGATGTAGGGTAGATGTAGGGTAGGGGTAGAGTAGGTGTAGGAGTAGGAGTAGGAGTAGGAGTAGGAGTAGAAGTAGGAGTAGGAGTAGGAGTAGGAGTAGGAGTAGGAGTAGGAGTAGGAGTAGGAGTAGGAGTAGGAGTAGGAGTAGGAGTAGGAGTAGGAGTAGGAGTAGGAGTAGGAGTAGGAGTAGGAGTAGGAGTAGGAGTAGTATAGAAGTAGGAGTATGAGTAGGAGTAGGAGTAGGAGTAGGAGTAGGAGTAGGAGTAGGAGTAGGATTAGGAGTAGGAGTAGGAGTAGGAGTAGGAGTAGGAGTTGGAGTAGGGTAGGAGGGTGAGTATAAATATTTCTACAAATATTCGTTTTAAAAATTATTTCCAACACACACGCTCCTTGCTTCATCCACATTTAAACGCACATACACAACTACTCACAACC
Source organism: Halesus radiatus (assembly GCA_022606495.2). Classification (NCBI taxonomy): domain Eukaryota; kingdom Metazoa; phylum Arthropoda; class Insecta; order Trichoptera; family Limnephilidae; genus Halesus; species Halesus radiatus. Next base: position 30,700 of record JAHDVE020001173.1, read on the forward strand.
AATTGCAGGACTGCAATAGGCAAAACCTAGTCTTGTTTATTGTGATTCCTTTCCTGGAAGTATATGCTTTACCAGCAACTTTAAGTATTTTTCTTTTGATGTTCTATCTACCCCCTATAACTGCACTCTGTTAATAAATAATATTTTTAATTGATAATTAGATGTTTTGATTGATTGAATGGTTGAGCGGTTCAAAACATTGGACCCACTCAGGTGTCGCGGGTTCAATCCTCTTCCTAGCTATCTCCTCCATCATAGCTCAGACTACATTTTCTCGTTATTATGATGGTAGGAAGAATTCAAATAATATCAGGTTATTCATAACCTGGGAATGTTTTTCTTTCTTTAAACAAAAACAAAAACATGATTCAGACAATGACATTCGGTGCATAAATTACTTTGGGCATAATTTGACATTCGTTGATCGTGCAATTTCTTCAAATGACGATGTCCTAATCTGAAGTAATATTATTGTATAAGATGTGAGAGATCCAACAAAAGAATATAAAAATGTGTGGTCCATGTCAAATAAATTGTACGCCGACATTCTCATTGGCTTGTCTTGGGTCAGCTGTCTGAATTTTAAGAACTGCTTATATTCTCGACTGCCTAGAAGAGAAAAAATAAAACACATTTATTTCAGATTTATTACGTATCTACCTACTTTGATTTGTTTTATTGGCACTTCACGTGTTAAAATTTATTGTTTATAATAAGGAACTCCAGTGAAAAGTATTATGGCTTTAAAACAATATATTCATATCAATATCAGCAAACGCCGATTCTGAATATACAACTTTTATTATATATAATTATACGTAGAACTTATAAATCGTTTTCAAAAAGTTAATAAAAACCATCTCATAATACACCATGTTATGTTCGTACCACTGCTTCTTACGTTACATGAGTACCGCAATGTTCCCCTTTTATGAGTAATGTACTCATATTGTGTCGGTTACACTGCATAATGGATGATAATGCAATATTTTTTGATAAGAAGTTGAGTCCTTAAACCAATACCATAGTATTTACATTTAACAGCCACTTAATATTTAAATTAGTCAAAATTAGTTTAGCGGCATCATAGCACAGTAATATAATCAAATAAGTATACAATACGGTAGAGGAGTAATTAAGGCCGGACTGAGTCTAATAAATCCGATTCTGAAAGCGGAGGCTCACTCTGAGTTCGCAAATCTGGATTCACTCGTTCCGGACGCACGCTCAAGGAATAACTAAGGTTTTGGATTGGACTCAGAAATAAGAAGCGACCCTATTCAATAGTGTAATATGAACGATTTTTGCTTCTGGAATCAAAAACATCCGGAGCAGTCTGAGTCAGAAACGAAAAGTGACCATATTCAAAGGCATACAAAATTGACTACCCTGTATCAAATCAGTAATTCTGACTACCCGTGTGACATCACACCCAGTAAGTCACAGATTTTGTGCATTTTTGTGGGCTTTGATAAATTTAAATTTCACAATATTTTTTTTTTAACCAGTATTTAAGTTAGAACATCATTTTTTTTAAAATTATAAATGGACTGAAATTCCTTATTCAATTTTTCACCTCACATATAGGATCAAGCCCGCATCACAGTTAACAAATTTATTTATAGTTGTACTTTTTTGTACAATATCCATATTAGCCTTATCCTGGATCAAAGTCTCCCTGCTGTTAAGAAACTAATATTTACCATATTTAGTGTAAAGGCATGCTTTACTTAAAGTGATTTTCAACTGATCTACGGCTCCCTTTAGTAGCTCACCAACAAGCAACGGAATGATAGCATACAAGAAGTTATGTAGCATGCCAGTTGTCACGAACACAACCTAGAAGTTTTCCAAATTTGGTGAGATTGAATACAGACTTCAGGCCTTGTCTTTTGGGAAAAAGCGGATGTCGATCTAAATACTATCACATTACTTACAGTGATCTTCAACAATGCAAAATAATGAAAGTAAAAATATTAATGTGTAGTATTATATTATGTACCATCCACTACGGCACAGCACTAACTGCATGCTTAAAAAAATGTATTTTATAGCTAAGTAAGCACAAATATATTATTTATTATTTTGTGGAATTTAGGTGACCTCGTTGTCTGTAACATCTTTCGACATTTCGCTTCGAATGGCGTTCACCGGGTATAAAATCCACCATGTTTGGTTTTAACCTGAGGATCCTTTCGAGTATACTTTTCTCGTAGATCTTAACAATAAAAGTATTAAATTATCTACAGTGTTTTCAACCTTTGCAATGCATCAAAAATATGTATGACTTCTGTCACATGCGGGGCTTTTTAAACTATAGAAGCTTTGCGGTGAACAAGTGAGCTGCTCGTGTATAGAGCATTTACAGTGCGGCGCAATTGTGCGCTTCCCACATCCAAAAGGTTAATAAAGTACATAAAGTATGCCTATCACCCCAAATGATATAAAATCGCCACCCAAAGCACTATTAACTCTTGATCACCCCACAAGCGACTTCACTCACCCACTGGTGAGCGATATTGCTCACTTTGGGAATCATTGGTTTTAAATTTATATTTTAATAGATTAACATGTCCTACTGACATTGCTTATTGGCTATGTAATTTGCATATGAAGACCACTTACTTCAAACATGGTATAATTCCATGCTACTGGATTCAAATGTAAACTCATGTACATGGTAAACAACAAGAAAGTGACTGTGAAATAAATCATCATCTGAAAAATATTGTTTAATACTCAATTATCTCAATATATCATATATATATATATATATATAATATATAAATATTGATGTAGAATATTACCGGTAAACGATAGATATTATTTGAAATTAAACTATTTTCAGATAATTTGTCATAGAGCTGCATAAGAGCATCAGTTTCATAGGTAATTTTATTTGTTAGAAGAACATCCATTACTTCCTTTGATTTCTCACTACATCTTTTTGAGAATCCTTTGATTTCTGTTGTAATTTTGTATATGTACACTATTACGATGTATATTTCCATAGCAAACTTCAGGACCATCAAATTACACACGAAAACCAATAAAACTTGCCAAAGTTTAAAAATTGAATTAGGAACTAACGATCCAAGTAATGAATATAAAAATATGAGCAAAACTATGCAAACGTGAACAAATAAAAACTTGAGGTAGAGCGGATCTAATGGTTTCCAATTTTCAATTATTTTCAAATGCCTGTCGACTTCGCAAAAATTTAAAATCATTTTTATGGTGTTTTCGCCAGTAATGAATGATGACATTATCCAAGTAACAATCACGCAAAATCGTGTCGCTATGTTATGCAGGGAATCCAAAGTATTTTTGAGATAATCATTGCCGTATTTGTCAGAAAACAGACACTCATTGGCATGTGGATCCCCAAATATGATAAGACTGCAAGCCAGAATGCAGAAAACTTTGCGAAATTTACCAACAGGAATCATTTTTTCACCATCAAATGTGATTGAACTAATTCCAAACATAGCGTATAAAATGTGAAGCGGTTTAAATTTATTAAACAAGTTGGAGCTCTTCACAATAACTGATTGATCCATCGAGTAAAGAGAATACATTGCACCGTTAAAGAATAAAATATAATAAATTTAAGCCATGTTTTGTGGAATAAATACCACATCGAAACCTTTATCACTAATTGATTCAACGTCACATTGAAGCTTTTATTACTAATTGGATGAACAATACTCATTTTTTTATTGCTGTATACAAGCAAAACATAATAAAATAAGTGGTTTAAAAAAAAACATCAGTTCAAAGAAGTTTATAATTAAAATTTTCTCATTCAGAAGATTGCTTCATGATTAAAAAAAAAACATAATGAAATTATAATTCTTTCCTATGTATTATAAACCACAAGATATATGCCGCGTATAGATCCAGATGAGGAATTGACGAAATGTTAAAAAAACTTATTTGTTTAAGAATGTACATCTTGTATTTTCCCATTGATGTTAATTCAATTTTCCATGATAGTTTTCCGTTTTCTACTTCAATTTAATTGTTGCATATCAATTAGTGACAAATACAACTTGGTATTTCCATGTGATTTCTATCCCCTATATCTTGTGATTTTCATTAACAGTCAATAAATAATAATGTTTATTAATAATTAGATGTTTTCATTGATTGGATGGTCGAGTGGTCCAAAGCGTTGAATTCCCTCTCGGGTGTCGCGGACTCGATTCTCTTCCTAGCTATGTCCTCAATCATTGCTCACGCAACATGTTTTCCTTATTATGAAGACAGGAAGAATTCAAATATTATCAGGTTATTCGTAACCTGGGAATGTTTTTCTTTCTTTAAACAAAAGAAAAGTGATTCAAACAACGTTCGGTGCAAAAATAACTTTGGACAAAATGTGACATTCATTGCTCGTGCAATTTATTCAATTGACGAAGTCCTCATCTGAAGTAATATTATTGTATAAGGTGTGAGAGATCCAACAAAAGAACATATAAATGTGTGGTCCAAGTCAAATAAATTGTACGCTGGCATCCTCATTGGCTTGTCTTGGGTCAGCTGTCTGAATTTAAAGAACTGCTTATATTCTGGACAACCTAGAAGAGAAAAAAAACACATTTATTTTAGATTTATTAGGTACCTACCTACTTTTATTTGTTTTATTGGCATATTAAAATTTATTGTACAAAAATCAATTTTTAACCTCACTAGGATTATGCCTGAATCGAGGTAAACAATTAAAAAAAAAAAAACTTAAAAAGAAAGACAAATATTCCCAGGTTACGAATAACCTGACAATATTTGAAAATCTTCTACCACCATCACAGTAAGCAGAAGATGTTGCTTGTGTCGTAATGGAGGACTTAGCCAGCCGAGGAATTGAACTCACGACGCCTGGGTGAGACCCAAATGCGATGCCAACTCAGTCACTGACCGCTCATAATTATTGTTGTACTTTTTGTATAATATTCATTTAAGCCTTAGCCTGGATCAAGGTTTCCCTGCTACTACTAAACTAATATTTACCATGTTTTGTGTAAAGCCATGCTTTACTGAAAGTGATTTTCAACTGGTCTACAAGCAACGGAATGATAGCATATAAAAAATCATGAACCATGCCAATTGTCATGAACACAATCTAGAAATTTTCCAAATTTGGTGAAATTGAATAAAGACTTCACGCCTTGTCTTTTGGAAAAAAGTCGACGCAGACTTAAATACTATCACATTACTTACAGGGAACTTAAACAATGCAAAATACTTAAACTAAACATATTGTATATAGATAGCTACATATATATGTGTAGTATTATTATAATATGTACCATGGCATAGCAATAACTGCATACTTGAAAAAATGTACTTTATAACTAGGTACGTCCATACATATTATTATTAGATAATTTATTCTTGTCAATCCATTGTTACCGAATTTAGGGGACCCCGTTGTCAATATCATCATTCAATATTTAGCATCAAATGGCATTCAACTGATAGAAGATCCGCCATCTTTGGTTTTAATTTTACATTTGAATGGGTAACACAATTGCTTATTGGCTATTTAATTTGCATTTGAAGACCACTTACTTCAAACATGGTATAATTCCATGCTACTGGATTCAAATGTAAACTCGTATACATGGTAAACAACACGAATGTGGTTGTTAAATGAATCATCATCTGAAAAATATTGTTCAATACTCAATTATCTCAATATATCTCACTAATAAACAAAACAGATATAAGTACTGACATAGAATATTACCGGTACTAATGATATTATTTGAAATAAAACTATTTTCAGATAATTTGTATAGAGCTGCATTAGAGTACTGGTTTCATTAGATATTTTAGTTGATTGAAGCATGTTAAGTGTTTCATTAGATTTCTCATTACAATTGCTATAAATAACTTAAGCCGTGTTTGGTGACCAGATCTGAAAAGCCAGGTATTTCCCCACCTTCCTCTTCCCCTTCTCCTTCCCCTCCCCAATACCTTCAGCCTCACAACATTCCCCAATTGGGGATGCCATAGTCTCACTGGCTCCAGATGGTTGGGAGCAGTTGAGACTCTCGTGCGGTATTAATGGTAAAAAAAAAAACAAAAAATATATATTTGAGAATCCATTAACTTCTGTTGTGATTTTGTTCAATTAATGTATATTTCCATAGCAAACTTTCGCATCATCAAATTGCATATTAAAATTACAAAAAATTGCCAAAGTTCCATAACTGATTTGGAAAATACCACTCTGCGGAGTATTGTATGGAAAGAGATTATCAAAACCGTAAATCCATTAAAAAATAATAAGTACAGCGGCTAACATCGCTTCCATTTTTTTGTTATTTTTAAATGGTCGTCTACTTCACAAAAATTTTAAATCATTCTGATGGTGTTTTGGCTAGTCACAAATGATGAAATTATCCAAGTCACCATCAAACATAATCATATCCCTATATTATACAGTGAATCCAATATATTTTTGAGCCAATCATTGCCGAACTTATCAGAAAACAGAATATCATTGGAGTACGAATCACCGAAAATTATAAAAGCGCATGTCAGAAGACATAAAACTTTGCGAAATTTTCCAACTGGGATAAGTTTTTTTCCCATCGAACACAATTGAGCTCATTCCCAACACAGTATGTGAGATATAAAGCGGTTAAAATTTATTAAACAAGCTTGTGCTCTTTGTAGTAATGGATTCATCCATTGATTTGAGAGAATACATTACAGGGTGAAAGAACAAAACACATTGGTATTTTAGCTTTAATTAATTAAAAAATATATAATACATTACACTGTACACAAGCAAAACATGATAAATGTTTAAAAAAATATCTCCCCTCACAAATCAATCAATTAAAATTTTCTCATTAAACATAAGTAAAAAATATTCACTAGGTATTAAATTAGTATTGTCCTCTAACTAACAAAACGTAAACAGATCAAGCCATATTTTAAGTTCTCAATACTTACCATTTTTGCAGACATATTCAAAATAGAAGTTTCTTACTTTGCTTTGATGCGAGTTATTACAAATATTTAAAAAATAAATAATCTTTCTCTTTGTACCTAATTTACATTTGATTATTTACACCCTTAGCTTATACTAAATTGTTATATAATATCTAAAATATTCATGTAAGTGAGTCTGCCGCTCATCAATATTTTAAATCATAGTTTTGATTTGCATACATGTAACATATGTTATTTTTTAATTTATTAGGTTAGGTTAGCTAGTGTAAAGCACACTTGAGGCGAACCTTCACAAAACCATACTGGAGAAATTAACTCTTATTATTATTAATATTATTATTATTAATCCACATTAAGTACTGATAAATATTAAATAGAATAACTTTTATTTTATAATTTATGTATCATCATTTTCATAGTGTTCGAAGAATAAGGTTACCATTTGTACTGGTTTTTGGTCAGTCATTATTCGGTATCCCAAACTAGTATTATCCTCTTGGATCGTTTCCGTGACCTTATTTATAACTGAATCATCATTCAGTGTTAACTAGTAGTTAAACTACTGGCAAAAACATGAATATCGGTATTTAAAAGGTATTTAAATGGGAAAATGGCTATGACTCCTCATGATCATAATGCCAGAACAAAGCAACTAGACAAGATAAATATACCTAAAGGCAATACTACTTTTGGACAAAGAAGCTCTGAATTTTTAGCTGTTAAATTATATAACAAACTCCCACTTAATATCAAAAAAAGTAATTCTATCAATAATTGCATTAAGTCCAGCAAAACTTGGCTTAAGGAATTACCAGAAGAAGAATTGACTACTATTCTCAAAAAAACATCATAGAAGTTACTGGAAAGACCCTACCCTAACCTTGAAGTTGAAATATAGAAGTCGCTGAAACCCCTTTATACAAAACCTGGTCCGTCTCAGCACAGGATCTCCTAGTGAGGAGGACTATGAAAAAAATTCTATAATATACATGTATTTTTAATATTTATACCTTACCTTAAAATATCAAAATTATTTAGAAACTACTAATTGTTTTTGTGTTTAATTCGTAGAACTCCATTTAATTTAAAAAAAATTTAATGTAAACAAATTTAATAATGGTATTATTAAGTTCTGCAAGTATTTTTAGTTGTTATTATTGTGACAGCTGTTTCGGCGTTTAAGGCCATTTTCAAACTGTGGTTAATCCACATTGCGACGACTTATTTATATGATTTAATTTACCCCCACTCCTTTAAAATTTGGATGGATGGGTAATGATTTATTATTGGTAAAACCGATTTAGTTAGAAAGCAATTAAAGTTCTGAATTCTGTGAGGTTTTCACATTTATAATGTGTTTTTACTCGTATTTAACTGACAATGTTTTCTTAATTGATTATTTAAATGTGTTGTATTGTTTTGATAATGTGAACATACTGAGAAGCGGTGAGTATATAATTTTCCTTACTTTATTAATTAATGTTATATTAGGGTCGTTAGTTCGTTTGTTAATTTCTAATTGTTGAAGTAAATTTAATCTTAGGCCCTTTCTTTCTATATGTAAGGGTTTAGGTTTGTTGTTGTCAAGCGGGACGTGATTATTTACTAAAAGATGTTCTGCGAATTTTGAAGAAGTGCTTTTATTTTTATAACATCTTATATGTTCTTTGAATCTTTGAATCTAATTGAGAAAGATGTTTTAAAAATATGTTATAAATTTTTGTCAGAAAAATATCCTGGATTATAAAAAATAAAATGATCACCTTATCTAAGAAGGATTCTTCGGCAGGTACATTGATTTCAAAAGCTATTCGATCTGTCATGTCATGGTTTGATTTAGTATTCAAGGTTCTATGCCATACAGATTAATAGAGAAAACAATAAAATCATTCTGATTCTTATACTTTGTTTTAGGTCAGTTCTACATAAGACATTTTCATCCTAAACTCTTACTTCTTGAGATAGATTCTATTTGCCATTAACCGCCCAACCCATACGAACGTACGTGATACGGCGGCTATATTATGGCCCGAACGCAACAAGCCATATCCTGTACGTTCAGGTACAAAAAAAGCTATACCCGAAACCCACAAAATATTCGTACACATCGAGTTTGTTCCTGCGCATCTCGTTTAGTATTTCGAGGTGAGCCGAAGCTAACGGATGTGTTCGAGTATTTTCGTCTCTCTCATACAAGTTACGTCACTAGTCACACATATTGTTATTGCGAAATCTAATGAAAAAAACTATGTTTTTTTTACCTACTTTTTTAATAATAACCCAAAGGACGGGCGGTTAAACCAAATTTATAAGTACATATCTGTATTGAGAAGGACAATCTATTGGTTTGTTGTTATACATATATGTAATTGCTAATATCATTTTGGGTTCAACCATAATAATGTAGTAGCTTTGTTTTGAAATGACGTGGTTGAACGTAGCTGGTGCTAGCAGTAAAATAATTATTCAATATATCATCATTTTCATGTTAACGTTGGGTTTCTATTGAATTTGTAGCAATATAATTGTGTAAGCAATAATAGACTGGAAAAGAGCAGTAACTGTTCTGTAGTTCATAGGAAAAAAATTAGCCGCTGTGAAGTTAGGTTCCTGAAGAACAACTGTTTTTCTGAAAAAGCCAAGCTGTAGTCGAAATTGAGGGTCACCTGAAAAAATCTCACTTTAAAACACCAAAAGTTAACCATATATGAAATTAAATATTATTTTTATCAAGTCTGGATGTTTCTATGTGTGCAATCACTACACGCAGCATGCAACATCGTATTGTTTTGTAACATGAGTACCTTTTATTAATAACATATCTATGTGATATATTTACTATGAGTAGATAAAGTTGTTTGTTTCAGTCTAAAGCAGGGGTACCCAAATGATCGATGGCGATTGACCGGTCGATCGCGAGAGGTTTCAAAATCGACCGCAGTCATTATTTCGTATCTGTCATTATTTTCTAACAATCCATAAAAGAAAGAAAATAAATTAGAAGACAATTAATAACAATGTTATAATCTTAGAAAAAAACTTTTTTTTTTACCTCTTGTTAGCATTTTCTCTATTGCCTATCTTTATAATACTGGAAATGAATGATACTAATGAATATGTCAATCACAATTATTTATGTTCCATATTCTTTAATGCTTCAACATTAAAGATATTTGACCAAAAGCAAAAAAAAAAATTAGGTTGCGGCGCTTTTATTTAAAAAATACGTATTTTAGGGACGGGGGGATGTTGAAAAAAAATATACCTGAAAAGTGGTCGATGAGCCAAAAATAGTTGATCCTAATAATTTGAAAGTGGACTTTCATGATTATGAGAATGGGCACCCCTGATCCTAAGTGTTCATTGCATAATGCATATTTAGATATGACTTAGAATATCAAACATCTTAAGATAGACATAGTTTAAAATTAACCCATTATCTTATAACAGTAGTTGAAGATGTTGCTTGCACGACAAAGTGAAAAGATTTTATTGAAGGTATAGCTGATACCAAAGAATTTTTACTTTATTGGCTGTGTAAAACCTCATGGATCATATTTGAGACAGCCACAAATGAGTTGTGCTCTCAAAATCACTAATATGATACAGTAGCATCCATCAGGTTAAACTACAGAATGATTATCTAACTTACTATGAACATACCTGAATTCATGTGAATTGTTTGATAAAAAGTAATCTTTTTTATTTCACTGTGCAGTTTTTGGATAGTTTCACAGGCAAAAATTGGTAAAATAAAGTAACACCAATAGTGAATACACCATAAACTCATAGTGAGTAGTTGTTCTGAATCCTGAAAGTAAGAAACTTATTAATTCAGTAAAGATGTACGTAACGTTCCGATTTCTATGATGGTTTATATTGAATAAAGAATGCACAATAGAAATGCCTCCCACTAATTCTGATTTTTTTTTTAAATTCCGATAACTCAAAGGGCTCTGAGGAAAATAATTTCCCTCGAGGCCTATGTCATCTTTGGGGATGGCTAAGTGAGGGGTCTTTTTGGGGACAGGAAGGCGTAAACCTGCGTCTTGAAGAGACCCATGTTGAAGAAGGCTGGAAAATCATTCCACAACCGAACTGTCGAACACAAGAGCGAGTCATAGAAGTGACCCATTCTCATGTGACAAATGTCAACCATGTACAAATTTTGAGAGTGCGTTTGGCATGTTTCCTGACTATGCACCGGTACCGAAGGAATCAAAGAAGCTAGTTCCTCAGAGCATCTTCCATTGAAATACCAGTAGAACAAGGACAGCATTCCCACCTGACATCTGTGCTCCAAAGATTGCAATAAATTTGATAGGCGAATTTATCGAACGGACCGCCCATTGCTGCACAGTCAAGGATTTTTTTTTCAGGTATTTTGGGGCTCCAGACTAGAGGCAGGTGCCAAAATGCTACAGTGTGTATTTTGTACAGGGTCAGCAGTTGTGTACTATTGAAGTATCTGAGGGCCCTGTACAGTATGCCCAGTTTCTGAGAGGCTAAATTTACCCCATAGTTAAGCTGGTCACGTAAGGGTACACCAAGCACATCAATGGAAGGCTTGTTGGGAAGATTGCTTCCATTGAAGGAGACTATATTGTCATTTCGATCCATTTTAGATGTAATCAGATTGGGTCTTTGAAACATTCATTTCGACGAGGTTATTCTTACCCCAAGAGGAAACCCTCTCGAGTTAACCGTCCATTCTCTGCTTCAAAGCCACCTGAGCCATTGGAGTTTGTGTACCCTTTGGGGCATATCAAACAAAAAGCCATCATGGAGTGTACTATCATCCTCGTAACAATGAATTGGCACATACAACTAAAGGACATTGATGAATGGAAGCCGGTGTCGCCTCTGTACCCTACTTAGTACCTTTTGGTTCTAGCCCTGAAAGAGCACATTAAAGTACAGCACTCTGTCTCTCTTACACTGCCTGCATTGGATATTCCCGTTATATTTGATCGAAATGAAATAGTTATTTGTATTAGAAATTTAAGGCCTGAAAGACCAGACTTTTATCATGAAGCACGCCCACATCACATTTCTTGTATTTTCTTTTATTCTATGATGATTTATTATGCCTAACTAATTTTTATCTGAACCAACCCAAAATTTTACACCATAAAATATTATCACAGCAATATTTTGTAATATAACGATGAAACAGCTTAGGGTTGCAAAGATGAACTGAAACGAAAAGATTACTAAATTATGCAAAAAAAAAAACAAAAGCCACAACGTTCGGTGTAAGAAATATATATTACTTTGTTAGAAGTAAAATTATTAAGTACCGGAAATCCGAATTCAGAAACCACCAGATCAATATTTTCATTTAGTTTTATGTAAACTACAGTTAATGTTTTCATGGCATTTCTTTTATATAAATCATCATATCTTTCAATACTATCTTTATTAAACAAATCTTCTAATTTGACGATGAGAACCATAAAACGACTAATTATCATGCTTAATTTCATGAAGAATCGAAGAATGATTATGTCACTCATGAAGCATATTATAAAAGTCATCATTAAGTAGATAGAACGGTAGAAACCCACAAGATCAAGCATCACATGCATTATATAAATTAAAACAGTTATTATATGCAAAATTAATATTTTTGATATGCTTTCATATTTTTTAAATTGACCAAACTTCAAGTGACTGTCAATAGCGTGAAAGTTGTCAATCAGATCAAAAGATATGTTTCTAATAGTAAAAATCCTCATAATCCAGGATATGAAAACACTCAACGAAACTGAAAGACTACGCAGATAAATAAAAAAGTTCAAAATATAATCGACGAATTTATCACTACTGGTCAATTTCAATACTAGACCGATCTGATATGAAATGAGGCAGACACAAAGCACAAAGGTATACAGCTTGTAAATTTTGGCGACTTTAACAATTTTGTTATTGTGAAATGTTATATATCCTATTCCAATGAAAAAATAAAAAAGGAAAAGATATTTATATGGTGTTTTGTTTTCACATTTTGTTTTTACAATTTCACGACATCTTTTCATTTTTCTAGAGTATTTTTGCCCCAGTTTCATGATTCGTTGTTTCTTAACAATTGACATGTTCTAGATTAAACTGCCAATAATAGCCAACAGTGCGATGTAGTAAGCGTTTCTTAATTAATAAACAAAAATAATAATTAAAAACACTCAAATTAAATAATACGATAATTCGTCATCAATGTCAACCGTGAACTTTAAAATAAATTTAGGCCGAAATTCAGAACATGACTAACTTTACTTTGTGTGAAGAAGGCGAAGCTTTTAAGACCACACCTTTAAATTTATTCTATTTACATTCTTATATATTAACATTTGTTTCAGGGAGATATTTTAATTTTAATTTTTTTTTATTTAATATAAATACTGTACCAGACGTGTTTAAACTTATTGGTTCGATCGTCGAATTTTCATTTTTATTTCTTAGTTTCTTATTGGTCATGAAGTGACGAAACATTTAAAAATTACTGTCTCTAAATTTACAGGTTCTTTATACAAATAGAACGGCGTCTTTGCGATCGAAGTTCGAAAATTGTCAGACTCCGACGTGGTAAAATACCGTGTTGCGAGTCCCTTTCATTCTTAGTATTAGCATTATTATCGATTGTTATTTGCATGTTATTCTTGTTATTCTTATAGTTGAAATTGAACCTGTAAATCTCCTCAAAGCGGCATAATAAACCTTTTGAATAATGCCGTAATGAGGAGATAATAATTTGTTAATAATAATTTGTTTTAACCATTTCATGTTTATTGCTCCCTACGACCAGATAACGAAGCCACAAAGCGCTATGTTATCTGGACGTGGGAAAACATTGACAGCAGTAAACACAACTAGAATTAACCTGATCGTAGTGATTTTGTGTAGTACTAAACCTTTTTAATTTTTTTTCATGTAATATCATGTTAAAATGTAATTTAAATGTCGAAATTCAGGCGTCCGCCGACCTTGAATAATTCGGCCAAATGAGTTCCCGACAGTTTTAGGCTCACTATATACGCTGCGCGCCAGTTTGGCAAGCGCGTCCCCCCCGCGGCAAGGAGAGGGGTAAAATGCTTGTCGCGTTCGGGAACTCAAATAAATAGGCTAACTTTGAAAAATAAACAGTCATAACTTTTACAACTTGTGAGCATCAACAAAAGTCTTTTCTTCGCCGTCACCCTCTCCATCATTTGCTGCCTCGCTGACACCCTCTGCCTGAAACAGTCCTGGGCCTACGTCCTCGAGACAAGAGGACGTCACTGCAAGGCCAGGACCCGGCAGAGGAGTGGCCCACCTAGTGCCCCTCACATAGACCACTGGGTGCGTGAGGAACAGCACCATCCACCTACCCTACAACCCTGCAACGGAAGAAAGTGGCTCTGGATCCAGCACCTACACACAAATTTACAGTCTTGTAACGACACTAGTCGCTTACAAATACATATAAAATATTTAATAGTACAGATATAATAGCTAATTACAAAACATTTAGTTTATTTTATTTCTATTACTTTTATTTATATTGTTCCATTTCTAGTATCACATATTGTCTTCTATTTTGTAGTAACTATCATGTACAACAACACAAACATTATCTATATTACATTCTTGATGTACTTTTATTTCTATTACTTTTATTTGTAAATAGGACTTTAGAATTCCACCCCCCAAATGTCAACTTGAAGTTTAACCACTTTAGGAAATCTGATATAAATAAAAAATTCAACAGTGTGTACTGTATTTTTTGAGATACCTTAAAACAAAAAAGTACTTTCAAATGGGGCAAAAAAAACACTTTAGCACTTGTGTATTGCACAACTCTAATTATTTTTTCTTTTGAACGAGCTATTGTTTCTTATAGCATTATAATAATTCAATTTCGATAAGTGGCCTGTAATCCGTAAAGGTTGAAAAGCTGTGCCTACCTTGAAAATGGCTTAGGAGCATTTTATCATGATGTATTGTGTGAGATTTTAACCCTAAACACCTGACCTTTGTCGCATCGATGAATACGCGATACCAAATATGCTGTCACTCTTTGCCGTGCACGCCAATGATCGTAGTGTTGCTTGTCAACTCAGTGCCCGCCACGGTCTCTCGGAAGACAATCATGTTGAGCGGGTAAGTACACAATTTCGACGAATGGTTAGAAAAATTAAAAAAGAACATAATATTGATTTTTGCATGACTTGCGCTTCTAAAAATTAGTTTTAATTTTTTTACTGATTAATGAACATCTTATAATTTTTGTTCAACAAAGAAGAAAAGGCAATTTAACGTTATTTAAAAAAAAAAAATTTGATGAGTACATTGTCACTTATGATCTGATAAAAACTAAAAATTATTAAAAAATATATGTATTTTTAACAAAATTTAAATAAATTATTTCATTTATCAAAATAACCTTTTCTCCATATATGTGTCTAATAAACATAGCAAAAACAATAGTTTTTATTAAAAATATCCACCCCAAAAATCGTTCATAGAATTGACAAATGATTAGGTTTAATGGGGTTCGTACGAACGTTACGTGTTTAGGGTTGAAAAGAAATACGATTTGATATAGAAAATATGTAGGTAACCATATTTTACTCTCATTTGTCAACCTGGTCATAACGCACTTTGGTATAATGGTATTTTTCAAGGCCGCCAAAATATGCAATAATTACTATCGAAAAGACTAAAGGCTACCCATGATCGTAGAGCAATGTATGCCAGTGATTTCGATGACATGTTATGTAAGATTTAACAACTAGTGGCACCTTCTAAATAAAATGGTAAAATGTTCCTAGTTGGAGATTCTATAATTTCTTTTAAAAATTGCCACATTGTATAATGCTTTCTGTACTAAATAAACTAATAAATAAGTAGGAAAAAAAAAATATTTAAAGTACCTTTATGTGTCTCTTTTCAGATGCCAATCTGAAGGCTTTTTAAAAATTTATTATGCTTCTAAGTCAGTGATGCACAACCCGCGGCCCGTTCTTATACCCATTTTTACACCCTACTTGGCTAAATAAAAAATGTTAATGTTTGAAAACCATGGCTAAGAAAAATTTCGATAGTTTTATTGTTAACCTTTGCCTAGGTAGGCAAACTTTTAATTAATTGTAAAGACAAAGAAGGGATATTAAGCCATTCTGGCATCTATAAACTTAATTTGAATGATTGCACAGCAAATCATATAGGTAAAACCGCGAGAAACATAAGGATTAAAGTAATAAAAACACGTTAAATGTTTAATAACAGATTTTTTAGAATTTGCCGAACGCTTAATTAATACTAACCATGTTAAATGCAAGAGTGCAAGTTATACATAAAAATTTAATAGGTTTGCACCTTATTGATTTAGAAGCATTAGAAATATCAAAACCAATAAGATAAAAAAATGTCAATTTTTAAATAAACAATTAGATTAACCGCCCGTCCTTTGGGTTATCATTCAAAAAGTAGGTAAAAAACATCAGGTTTTTTTTCATTAGATTTCGCAATAACAATACCATTGGCAAGTGACGTAACTTATATGGGAGAGACGAAAATACCCGAACACATACGTTAGCTTCGGCCGACCTGGAAATACTAAACGAGATGACGCAGGAACAAACTTGACGTATACGGATGTTTTGTGGGTTTCGGGTATAGTTTTTTTGTACCTGAACGTACGGGATACGGCTTGTTGTGTTCGGGTGATAATATAGCTTCCGTATCACGTACGTCCGTATGGGTAGGGCGGTTAACCCAAAGTCCGACTTTAAGAATGTTCCCTTTATTCCCATGTAACCCCTACACTTCTCCTATCCCTTTACCGACCCTTCTACCACCCCCTCTCTGATGCTCTGTCCTATCGTACTCTGATATGCCGTCTCGTTCCCCATCCCTCTCACTTTCTTTTTCTTAATACATATATCTCTGTATTTTAAGTTAGTTTATATGATTATGGTCTCGAGGAATGTTAAGATTATCCAAAAACCGGTCTACATATGTATAAATTTAAGTGGTTTTAAAAATATAATATGTAACACTGTCCCCAAATTTTTAAAGCTCATTGGGAATGATGTATTGTTCCAGACGTTTCGGGGTCCGGTACATAGAGTATAAAATAGAGTGCCGGTCAAGTCGTTGTAGCCGCTACTTGTCTGCAGCTTCAGATAGTGAGCCTGGTTCAGATAGCTGCGAAAATCTGATCCCGTTGTAAGAAGGATAGATTCTGTGTGGACTACTGTTGTCAATTGGTGAACTCTGCTAGGTCGGATATTCAATGATGGGAAAAGGCGATGGTCCAGGGTATAGTAAAGTCAAACAATATTCAAAGTATAGCAGGCAGGAATCTGTGAGTCAGAGCGCAGAGTCGTGAAAGTGGCAAGCGGGAGATACGAGATTTGAAACAAGAGTGGTTTGCTAATGATTGCCAACCAGTATTTACACCAAAACTCTGAGCTGTTCAGAGCCCAGCGCCAGGTGTCGGGCAATTTTATTTGTCGCGTGTACAAGCCATTGCGATCTCGACAATAGATGACACAAATATTTATGAGATGCCTCTATCCGCGTTCTATCCTCTGACCCAAACTACTTCCTTCAAGCACGTTTATTTAGATATAAATTATATAAAGGGATCTACGGGTCCCCGGCCCAAACATGTTCAGGGGAATCTCTCATATAATTCTTAACTCTAAACATACATTATATGTTATTATTACTAATTATGTTAAAAGGAGCCCGGCCTATATCTCAATATCATTTATTTTTTCATATATTTTACCGAACTTCCGTAATATAAATCGTAACATAAACAAACATAAATCGTAATTTTATTAACTGTAAAGGCGGTTGCACAATTCGTCGTTGAGAACTGAGATACGGTAGGATAAAGGAACGTAAGTATTAAAGCCCCTTACTTCCCCTCTCCCCCGCCATTGTACAATCTACACTCGTAGGAGAAATACGGTGCACTAGTGCATGTGCACTTACAAGTATTGGGAAAATAGAAGACGATAACTATCATTGATAAAATGTCATCGTTTTTGATTTCCCTCACAACCTCGTCCGATACATGTATTACAAATAATGTTTTTTTTTTGTAATAATATGTACCTACATATTATGTATCTGTAAAATTAATTAATTTAAAAAACCTTAGGTTTTTATTTTACGCAAGTTACCTATTTATCTACATCCATCCAACAGGAATGCAATGATGAGGTCAAAATCAATCATTTTTAATATCAAATGCATAATTACCTACTGCATTGTGTTGAACAGAACATATTGGTGTTCATTTTGCTAATGTTTTTACCTAGTTACTATAGCGCAATTATCATTGCCATTAAAATATTGTTAATGGACATTTTTTTAAATTACGGCAGGCTATAAATTAGTTATTGCATGTTCATTGATTGTCAATAGTTGATAAAAATATTCATAATTGGAGCAGTGCAAAGACATTCAGAAGCGTTATCATCCACTATAATGTTATTAGGGAAAACAATAAGAAATATACTTAAAAAATAGAGAAAATTTATTACAAAGATGAGAAAAAATTGTGACCCAGTTGAAAGTAACGCATTTGCAGTATTGCCATATAAATATTTATTTTATATGTATATTGTAATTGGTATAGGATACGTAACATTTAAAAATAATAACATCGTTAAGACCTCAAAAGTATATAAGCTGTATCCTTCGATACTATGTATCATATCAGTTATTTTCCAGGTGAACTTAATACATAAACTGTCACACCAACTCAACCAACAATCAGAAAACATTGTGAATTTCATGAGTTTTATAAAATGTATTTCTACCACGTTTAGTGTTCTAACTTCTTGGGTCATTAGAGTAAAAGCTAAGAAAAGCATTTCATTTGAAATGTTGAAAAACATTCGGATTATTGATGGCTACCTGAACCATAAAAAACAGAAAAGAAGTTCAATCGTTCATACGATTCATATTATAACGATTTTGTGGTACATTATCGAAATGAATCTTACCTTCGTAATTTACTATTCCTTTCTTTCACACTATCTGACATTTTTACTTCTAAGTTTTGTGACAAGTTTCGTTAACGATATGATAACTCTTCGTTTTTTCACAAAAATGTATTTAACGATCGAGCGCTTACGGGCATTGATAATTCAACTAGAAGAACTCTTTGATTCCGATAACCACTTCAGCGATAAAACTATTAACAAGGGAGACGCTATTGAAGCATTAATGATAGTTTATACAAAACTTATGGAAAACATTGACATGGCCGTATCTGAATTTGGTGTTCCGGTAATATAAACCTTTTTTTAAATATTAATGAATGAAAGTTTTTTAAACTATCGCTAAAAAATCTAATAAATAACTTGTTGAATTTTATAAACCACATAGTAATATTTTTTAATCATCGAAGTTAATATTAACAAATTTCAAATGAAATTATGAAACAAAAAAGACACGGAAAATAAAAAGGTAACGGTCGTATTTGGGACACTAACCCAGGACCTCTCGGTCTATCCGGGACCTGCGCTCTAACCAATTGAGCTAATGCCACCCCATTGTTGTCCGTAATTTTTATCAATATCATACTTCAATTTAAAAACTGTTAATATCATCTTCAATTAATTGCCATATATTTATAGAAAGAAAACAGCCAAAAATGATAATTGATTTAAAATTAATTATTTATACGGACAAAAAATACAGTCCTGGGTTCAAGTCCCAGATTGCGACCGTTACCTCTTTATTTTCTATGTCTTTTCCGTTTTGTTTTAAATTTGTTAATATTACCTCCCTTGATTAAAAAATAAATATGTAATGTTCATCTATCTAGTCCAAAGTTTCCTAAACTAGATAGTTAAATAAATTCTCCACTGTATGTGTAAAACGTTATTTACTAGATTATTTTTAGACACTTTTTTCTATAATTTCCTACTATAATCACGAAGCCTGGGACGGATGACCAGCTAATTTAATTAAATGTGTTTATTTTAGTTCATCTTTCAAACATTGTGCTGTTTCACTGTCATATTACAGTATCAAGCACTGATAATTTTACTGTGCATGTGGGTGAGTTTATTAAATTTGAATAATTATTTATTAATGGAACATTTCAATGATGTTTAGGCATAACCTGATAAGTGAAAAAAAATTATTTATTAAGTTAAAAGAAAAACATAATTATTTCTCTTTCTTAACTTAACTACATACATACATATTATTCTTAACCTATTTTAATACTTATATTATATTACATTATATTATATACCTTACATATTATTCGTATATTACACATTATTCCTATTATACATTGTTATTTTGCTCACTTATTTTGAGTTTTAACAGTTTTTTTTAAATGTTCTTAAGCGATTTCCGTTCTCAGGCTATCAGGAAGGAGATTGTATATATATATGTTATGGTTGAGATTTTCACGGGTGTAAGATGTAGAATAATTTTCTCGGTTTACCCGCGTAATGTAGTCACTTAGGTTTTGGATTGAACGGACACGCGCAAGCAATCAGTTCAAAACAAAACTCAAGACATAAGGCCTCTGAAGATGGACAATGTGATTTGTCCGAAACGTCAGGAGTTAAAAAGTCCTTCTAAGGACTACATTACGCGGGTAAACCGAGAAAATTATTCAACGTATATATATATATATACATATACACCCTCATGGCCTATGTTCTTTTACCACTTCCAGTCTTTACTGTATTCCTGCACAATTTATTATGTTGTTTTGTGTAGTGTTTGTGTACTTGTGATGTTTTTATAAATTCTGTTTTTGTGTGTATAAGTCCATTTTGTACTTTGTAGATTAATAAGCATATATTATATCCGTACAGTTTTCTGATTTTCAGTAATTTAATTTTTCGTATAGCTTTTTTGTGGGAGTGTTTGGGTTATAATTGAAAAGTTTTTTTATAACTTTATTATGTATTATTTGTAATTCTTTCAAGTGTGTAATGTGCGTGTTTCCCCATATTTCTATTAGGTAATTTAGATGGGACTGGATTAAACTAAAGTATAGACCCCTCTTAACGTGTGCTGGTAAAAGATGAGCTATTTTACCAAATACACCAACTAGCGGGATGATTTTTTCTTTTAGTTTTTGTATGTGTTGTTGAAAAGAAAGTGTTAATCAATATATAAGCCCAGGTATTTTTCACTATCTAAAATGGGTAGGTTTCTTTCTTCTATTTGTAATGGTTTATGAATCAGCGTTTTTCTTTTGGTGAACTTAAGATCATGTAATCAGGTATTTTAACATTAATTGTTAATATGTTTTTATTTAGCCAATTGTTTAATATATCGAGATCGAGTTGAGATTTTTCTAATAAAATTTCCAGGATTATAGCAAAATAAAATATTGCAGTGTCATCTGCGTACAAGAATATTTCACCATTTAGATTTAATTGACATACACCATTTATATATATTTTGAATAAAAGTAGCCCCAGTATGGAACCTTGAGGAACTCCATAGTTAATGCTATTGAGTTGACTGTTTTTATCTCCTATGCTAACATATTGTTTTCTATTGTTTAGGTACGATTTGATAAGTTTAAGAGCAGGACCAGTTATACCTGTTTTATCTATTTTTTTAACGGATTTTTCATGACTCACGGTGTCGAAGGCTTTTTAGAGGTCTACTAGAATTTCTAAGGCATAATTTCCATTCTCTATGTTGGTTCTAAGTTTATTTATAAGGTCATTAGATGCAGAAAGAGTGTTTGACTTTTTTCTAAAACCGTATTGTTTAGCATATGAAAACGATTTTTTTTTAGAAAGTTATTTAACCTTTCGTATATTTTTGATAAAATCGGTAGGACAAAGATGGGCCTGTAGTTGGAAGTTAGAGTTTTTGAAGCACCTTTATATATTGGAATAACCCTTGCGATTTTGCGACTATCTGGAAATTAACCTTCTTTCAAGCTCAGGTTGATCAGTTTAGTTAGTATAGATGTTATAAGCGGGGTAATTTTTTATACTATTGTGCATTTTCATCATGTCCAGCACTCGCGTTTGATTTTAGGGATTTTATTATAGCTAATATTTTGAGATCAGTTGTGGGTTGCATATATATATTGATTCTTCACTTTCATGTTTTAATGTAATATTGTCATCCATTATCTACAATTTGTTGAATATACTACCAGCCAAAGAAGCGCCAATATTACAAAAGTAGTTGTTGATGTTGATGCCTAAACACCACCAATTTATAATATAATACATATAACCAAAATCATTTTATAATATAAATGAATAAATTTGTTCTGAACCACTTCAATTTAATATAAATAATCAAATGAATATGTAAAATCTTTTTTTTTTCAGCAAATTGAAGCAATGAGCCCTGTAATTGTGGGGTGTGTCCACACCTTCACTTTCTTTATTTTGCCAATATATGTCTGTGAAAATATACAGAGTCTCCTACATAAAATAAGAAAGATAATATTTTGCCAGACAATTCAAACTAATTCAGGTAAATTCTCATGTTAAACTCGGTCAGATTGCGGCAATGCTTGCATAGCCTTACATTCAAAAATTATTTAGCAACAATAAATTGTTTTTAAGATGCTTCAATTGTTTCAAATTTTAATACTGAACAGAAATCCCTAGAAGTGTGATCTTTACCAATTTTCAAGAATGATGTTGACTTTCAATTTCACGGTTCCATGATAAATCAACACATGTATAAAACGGCACACTTCTTGAGTCATTAAAAATATATATATTTTTTTAAATTAATAACTATAAAAACAAAATTAATTAAAATAATATATATTATTAATTAGGTTAGATTAGATTCGGTTTTCCGGACACTTCTTTTTTTTTTGTACTCTTAATGACTTTTGTATCACTTTTAAAAAGTGTGCAGATTCATACATGTGTTTATTTATATGGTCACCCAATTTTACATCCTTTCAACTCCTAGGCCCCAGACAGCTCAACGAAATTGATTATCTTCTCAAAAAAGAATTTTTATATTTGAAAATGTTTTAAACCACTAATTTATTTTTTAAATTATCACAAACTGGTTATCTCAAGCTTCATCGGGGTAAATCTTAAAACTAAACAAAAATACTTAGAGTGAGCATATATATAGTTGGGATATATAAAAGGAAGGAGACAAAAGATAAAACGAAACAACGGAACAATGAGACAGAGATATACTTACATGTAACAGAATGGGATAACACATAAAAAGAAAGAGACAGAACGTCAAAGGAAAGATTAAGTGGGAAATTTTGAATTAACGGGAAATATATCTAATATGGGACTGTACGACAAATTAAATTGATTTATAAGAATAATACTATCAATTTTAATGACTTTCTTTATTTCTAATGCTTCTAAATTATCTAATCTAATGCCAAAACCATTTTTGTGTAAAATATTAGCGCCGGTGATATGATTATAGATATGATTTTTTTCAATTAGATGGTTGGCAAATTCCAAATAACCATGGCTATTTAAACATCTAAGATGTTTTATGATTCTAATATTGACATTACGTGTTGTTTTACTTAAAAAAATATTAAAAAAAACTTATAAAAAACCGAACAGTTATTAGTGTTTGATTAATTTCACCAGAAGATAAAATTGATCTTACTTCAGGCACACAGACACGCCCACAACACACTTCTATCGGTTTATCTTTTCAGTGCATTTTAATCATGCTTTTTTTCCAGTTTCAGATGACTATGAATTCAGAAAACAATTGACTCTATTGAGAAATTTAGTCGTCAATCAAAAACCTAACTTCTCAGCAGCAAATTTTATTCTTCTAAGCTACAAAACAGTTTTTTCTTTTGTTCAATCAATCGTATCTTACACAATTATATTGATACAAATTCGATCATAATTTAATATTTAACATCATGGGAGAGTTGTAACATCATTAGCTCAGAGGTTGCAAGTCCAAAACCTACCATTCCTTCCAAAGTGCAAGATTCAGGAAACCCAACCTTGCTTATCTCTCTTCCCATATCCTGATTTCCTCCCGCCTGACAATGCTCTCTAATTATTGGAAGTGCCACATAATTTAATATTTAACATCATGGGAGAGTTGTAACATCATTAGCTCAGAGGTTGCACGTCCAAAACCTAGCATTCCTTCCAAAGTGCAAGATTCAGGAAACCCAACCTTGCTCATCTCTCTTCCCATATCCTGATTTCCTCCCGCCTGACAATGCTCTCTAATTATTGGAAGTGCCACATAATTTAATATTTAACATCATGGGAGAGTTGTAACATCATTAGCTCAGAGGTTGCACGTCCAAAACCTAGCATTCCTTCCAAAGTGCAAGATTCAGGAAACCCAACCTTGCTCATCTCTCTTCCCATATCCTGATTTCCTCCCGCCTGACAATGCTCTCTAATTATTGGAAGTGCCACATAATTTAATATTTAACATCATGGGAGAGTTGTAACATCATTAGCTCAGAGGTTGCACGTCCAAAACCTAGCATTCCTTCCAAAGTGCAAGATTCAGGAAACCCAACCTTGCTCATCTCTCTTCCCATATCCTGATTTCCTCCCGCCTGACAATGCTCTCTAATTATTGGAAGTGCCACATAATTTAATATTTAACATCATGGGAGAGTTGTAACATCATTAGCTCAGAGGTTGCACGTCCAAAACCTAGCATTCCTTCCAAAGTGCAAGATTCAGGAAACCCAACCTTGCTCATCTCTCTTCCCATATCCTGATTTCCTCTAATTATTGGAAGTGCCACAATCACCCTAGCAGTGGTACTTTTGAATAGTCACATTAATCTAAACCTTTGAAATGCCGACCTCCCGCGGCCTAATATTACCAGTGTGCCTACAGCAAAAAAAATTGCGTGCGGCCTACCGTGCACCTGCTGAGTCTATTTTCGTAATAACTTACATGTGTTTTTTACAAACTGATGTTTTTGTAAATTGCACCGTCTTATGCTTAGATATTTATAAAAAATGTATATATCTATCATAATATATCGTGGGTACACTGGCAAAAAACATTAACTCTAAAATCGCTGTTTTGAGAAATCAAGCATTTAGGTTTTGCACCAACAAACTTCTTTATTATATTCAATCATATTTTTATAATGCAAAAATGATTTATTTTTTCCAGTATAAAAATATTTGCTTTAATTCTTTGAAAAAGTTTGTTATTTGTAGCTTTTTATCCGATTAAAACACCTGTTAAATGATTTAAAGGTAATATAATATATAAAATCAACAAAACTTTTTTTGGCACCATACTCACGATATATTTTTTGCTTCAGATTATTTATACTTTTGCCATGCCATTGTTCATATATGTATTTTTTTTTTTTAAATGTTTGTCATATTTTAATTTGAATTTATATTTACATTGCTGCGTTACTATATAACATACGTGTACTAAACTGATTAAAAAAAAGTTTAATGTGTATAGCCCAAATTGGGCATAAATAAATAAGTAGTTTCACCAGAATAGACACACATATTACAAGGAGAAAGTATGTTTTTACATTGCTCATCGGATACATCAACGTTCACCGGATACAAATGTTGCGTAGCAGATGCGCAATCTCGGAGCACTAGAAGTTAATGCGCCTCGAAACAAAGTATAAAACTGAATATTTTAAATTTGACGAACTCCGTTTAGTTACTTTAAAAAATGTTCAGTTGTGTTATACCTGATACGAATGCCAAGTCTTAAAATCATATTGGAAATGCTAGGTAAAAATGATAGGTAAAATTAATGAAAAAAAATGTCTTATTTAGATTTATGTGAGCAAGTCGGCTGTCTAAAGAACACAAAACTTTTTTTTATTGTATAAGATGTTTTATTACATTTCCGCATATTCAGTGTTGATAGCGGGAAAGATACATCTCTTTTAATATGTTATCATTTTTATTTAAAAAATAATACACGGTTTCCCACAATGAAGTATTTCATTTTCTTGATTTTCCTAATATAAGCCACTCAAAAACTAATTTAAAATATTCGCCGATTAAAAGCTTAATATTACTATGTTCAAATTTATTTGTTTTTTTTTTTAAATCAAAAAATATATAAATGGAGTTTTACGAATTAAACACAAAAACAATTATTAACTATGTTCAAGGTTAATTTTTTTCATATTCGTGCTTTTAAACCTTAATGAAATGTCAAAGTTCTTTTTTTTTTACTTTCTTTTTGGAGACTCTTTTCGTCCTTTTTTTATATGTACTTCAATGTTTTATGAGCAATGAAGAATGAATATAAAAATAATAATTGGATGATTTGTATAGCGCCGTTCTTGTGAAAAATCACCTCAAGGGCGCTGTAAATAATCTATTGATTCATAGTGTACTGGTCAAATCGGTATTGCCTATAGTTGGAAAAAACAAGTATCGTTACATTAACATTAAACTTAAAGATTTTGGGTATGATAAATTTTAAAGCATGGAATACACAATACGGCATCACAATCAGGACAATAGTACCTTGATTCCTTTCGAATATGTTTACCGTTTTTGTCGAATTTTGACCAGCATACTCTGCATCTTCGCGCGGGTTTTTTTTTATTTTTCGTAGGAGGTAATAATTCTATAAAATGTCTGCCCGAAAAACGAAGTGAAGGATCTATCAACTGTTGCCCACGCTTATGTTCCGTGCTGCCATTATCTTCATTTAAGGAAACTGAAATTTAAAAAAATTAATTAGTGTTCAAAAGGTTCATTTCTAGGGACCGGAATATTTTTTTTAAATTTCGTAAGGGTTGCATTTCTTGTAGGACCATTAAGAGTTTTACTATATTTGGAACCCAAAATTAGTGAAACTCTCTTACAAGGATCAAGAGATGTGAAAAAAAAATGGTGTCAATCAAATATTTTATTTCAGATTTCAATGCAACATTTTTTTTTTCTGGGAACTGGGAAATTTAATAAGAGGGTTCTACTGTATTAAACACATATATGGGTCATATAAGGGATCTCTGAACAATTTTTTTTCTTTTATATAACATAAATTTTGTACTTAATTTTCTAATAATGTCATTCACAATGCTTTTTTTCATTAAACTGAGAAAAAAATAATTTTCACAAAACAAATACATTCTACTAATTTATGAATGGTTAAGGCTCGCCTCAGGAAACCTTATAAATGTGTTAACCCTTATTTTGCTGACGATGCGAAAAAGCAACGGTCCGGTTGTCAGGTCATATTCTTAGAAATTGATGAGGAATCGCCATTATTTCTTCAAGTACTCAAAAGGTCTTACTTTAGAACAGGCAAAAACAAATTTCGTTTAGTTCCAAAGTATACGCCATCAAAGTTGGACAAAATACGGCACTCAGGTAAGCTGCTTCTTAATAATAATTATCGTTAACATATAAGGTAAAATAATTTAATAACTTTTACGCATTTCTAATATAGAAATGATTAATTATTAAAAATGCCCTTATTTAGAAAAAAAAATCTTCAAGTTGATGGTTTGAATGATTTCTTTGGGTTAAAGGAACACTCGGGGTGATTTTCCCATGAAAATGGAGCTATAGAAGTAATTATACCATTAAAGTATGTTTTCCGATAATTGTTTTAATTTTATTTATGGTTTACTTTTATATCACATCTTCAAATTTCATACAAATCTGACAATGGGAACTGGTAGGGTAAAATATGGAAAAAAATACAAATACATAGTATGATTGATATTTTATTGTAAATTTATTAAGAAAATACACATTTGAAATCACAAAAATGATTTATAATTCTAAGAATCCCTTTCACCACCATAATACCTATAAAAACATAACACGTGTACATTAATTACATCAAATTTAAATAGTGTGTTATTAGACACAACTCTCCCCCAAATAATTGTAATATTTATTATTAATGCCATACGAGAATATAGTTGTATTTATTTTGCAACAAAACTATTCAGAGCCCTTGAGGTGATTTTAAACAAAAACGACTATACAAATCATCCAATTATTATTATTATTACTTTGAAAATTTTAAATTGAGACTCAGACGAGGAGGGTACTAACTAATGGTACAGGTCAATTTATTCTGATACACATTACTGTATATCATCCTCTAAGAGTTAAAACTCATTAAATGACATACTAGCTTGATGACACATAGTGACTTTTACCTCTAATGGGACGATATTATATGAGAGCTTCCTTCACGAGAACGATATAAAATTATATGATTGCATCGCACTAGAAAGTAATGTAAGTTCTTACACAATTTACAAAGTTTTAATAGCAAACCGAGCACGGTTATTTCCTGTCATGCTTTAGAAGTTTTTTTTATATATTTTTATGATAACTCTATACACTACAATATATTTTGAAATTGTGCGATTATCCTCCGCGAAATGTTTTTTTTTTAACATGAATACAGAATAATTTCAGGGTTCTGATACAACATCATTAGTTATAATCAGGTTAGCGAGGGGGGATGATTGTGCACATTTTTAACATAGACAATCTTCTCCTTCAATGTGTGGAGTGCCGCGTTACAGCCCTTGTGGTTATGTGTGGAGCAAGCCCAGCGAGACTTAGCCTTATCCCTTTTCATGATACAATAATGATAGAAAGTATAGTTCTCCAATTTGATCAGTGTGTTTCCTTTCTTTCCCACAATGTACGCAGCTGAAACCAAAACAAATGTGTGAAATAAATACAAAAATGGACAATTTAGTATTTAAGATTCATAAGCCGTACTCCGCTCGGTCATTCAGAGAATTTCACGGATGCCGAGCATTTATTTATTTTCTTTGAGACCAACAGAACGTTTATCAAAAATTTTTAAATAAGTATTGAATAAGTGTTAATAATTTATATAAATTCTCCTAGACTATTGTGACTACAGCCCAAAAATTACATCACACACATAAACATATAGGTAAATATAAATACATCTAATAATGTTACAATTTTCATAAGGCAGCCAGGGTGGGCCCCATGCATACATACACATACACAATGCGTTACAACTCTATCAGTCATGTTGCAGGCAAATCACCAAATCCAGCCACTTTCCTCTGACACAAGCAATATGCTCAGCATTCAGAGGTGTGCATTCCAAATAGACATATAAGCACTCTCGCATAAAAAAAAAAAAAATTTATTGCAAATCAACCTACACTTTCAAAAATACGCCTGGAGTTCCACTTACGAATAGCAGCGCCACGCACAATGAATCAACTGCACACTATAATATGTCAAAAGCAGTCACTAAGTATGCCAAATGTCGCTCACGTCCGTGTATTCAATGTTTACTTTATTCTACAAAAAATGTGTACATGTGTGCTGTGTGCACAAGGGATGACTTATTTGTGTTAGTGCCTAAAAAGGCAGTGCTTTTCAGAACAAATTGCAACAGCCAGCAAATATAGCAATCAGTGCCATCTGTTGGTACCTCTAATAATTAGTACAACATTACTAATGAAAAAAATGTAATATTATGCTGGCTTTTTTTTTAAATGTTGTCTGTAAACATATGGCGGAAAAAATGTGGACATTTTATATGTTCAGTAAATGACTTGCAATATGCATAAATGAAGAGATTATTTGAATATTTCATCTGACTTGGGTAATCCAACATCAGTTACAGCCAGCAGCTTACCCATTCTTAGTGAAAAGTTGCACAAAGGGAGTTAGTTGTCTCTGGTAAATTTTTTTTTAATATCAAATAATTCTTTGTTTTTCCTACTGCCTACCCTGATCAAAAACGTTGTGCATGACACTGTTGGCATTGGGCATCTGCAGCCACAACACTATATAACACTTTACATAGAATAAATAGGAAAAACACACAAAAAAAACTGGCAGACTCTTTGGATTTGAGCCGTAAGTATACTGGGTAGGCCCAAAATGTAATAAGCTCGCCTAATCACGGAAGCGATAGAAATCCTAGAAACCCGTTAACATTAACAAGGATGACGGAATTGAACTCATTGCATTGTGAAATCCGGCATTAGACATTGTTACAAAACTGAAAACCAAAATAAAGAGTATTTACGACGACACCACGGTATCACTTCTCCACAAATAAACGCACTTTTATCTAACGTTGGCTCAAGAAGGATGAGGAAGTCCAACACGACTTATTATTCCAGACAACAATCAAAATATTTTATTTGCATTAATCAACCCCCGAAAAAAATATGAAATAATTCCTGTCAAAATGAGAATCATCAATAAAACCCTGTTAACTCGTTTGCTGCTGCCAGTCTCGATTGGGACCGTTCGGGTATAGTCTGTTTACGTCCTCAAAACTTAGTGGCGGCGAACCTGTTAATAACAAATTGATTCATTAAATGAAACAGTATAACTTTGTTTCCTTTCTTTTATTTATACAAACACGTCAAATAGTTTCGACAAGACCGAGCCTGTTAATAGAATACATTAAAACAAAATATAAGATACATAATTTCGACAGTCCCAATGAACAATGTCAGATACATAATTTCGACAGTCCCAACGAACAATGTCAGATATTTGTATCCAATTGGTAAATTTGCATATAAGCACACATTTTTCTGGTTAGTCTTTTTTATTATTTATAAAAACCAAACTAAGAACCTAAAACCTATTTTATATATAATACCAAATATTAATTAGACATAAATAGGTTTTTTAAGTTCTAGCTTGGGTTTTTTCGTAAATAAAAACAAACAAAAAAAACCTAACCTAAAAGCCATACAAAAACTTAAAACTTTACCAAGCTTTAAATGAATTAAAATACGTGATTTTACTTCTCCGGTGACAGAAATAATTGTTCCTCATTGTAATTAAACTAATAAAAAGTGTTTTTCGTTACTTTTGTGCGTGTTAAAAAATACGTGCTTATATGCATATTTAATAAGAGCTATTTTAAGATTCATCCAATAGAAAATTTTTTAATTAACTACAAAAGTACATGATCAAATGAAGTTTTAGAAAATTTGAAGTGAATTGTTTAAATACAGTTACAGAATTTCTATTCCCGGTTCTGTCGATTTTATCAATCCACCCATTCAAAACAACATTAATTTATTTAAAAAGGATTAAAGATGCAATAAAGAAAAAAAAAGAGGTAAGACTTCAAACCTGTAAAACCGGTTTGATTTCAAGATAATCGTGCCAACACATAGTTAAAAAAAACTGAATTTGGATAAATATTTAAATAGAGACTTTCAAACGTATGGTTGTGTATTATCGTAATATCAATGCCGTGAATAATTAACAAGACTTATTAGCAAAAGGCCACAACAACGTTGGATAGTGTGCCTGTACAACTGAAGAGAAATAAAAACAAAAGGCATTGTATTGAAGAAATAAAAGATTAAGATATGTTACAGTTAGATAAACTAAATTACAGTTCAAAGATCGACAATAACATTGGACATTTAAAAAATATAACAGAAAAATTAGCAAGTAATCGAGAATGAAATGATGATTGTTCCGACATTTTATGACACGTATCAAACACATAGTCTGCACAAAAAACTTGAATTATTGTAAAAACAGTCATTATTAATTTCATGCTCATTTTCAAAATTAAAAACTACACAAAACACACGAACCATAAAACAAACTTTCAGAAGTTGAGAAGTTTTGACAGTAGTTGTCACTGTTAAAGATAACCACAGAAAATACATCCATAGATTACCATAACACAAAATGATGTTGGACATGTAGGGCATAATCGAGTTTATTGACGACCTCCGTGGCCGAGCGGTTAAGATTCCCGGCTGCCAATACGAAGGTTTATATACCCATTAGTACAACCCACATGGCCAAATTCACAGACCTATGTACTTTAAAATATTTGCTTTTTAATTTCTAATAATTTCCCCCGACTAGATAGGCCTTGAATAAATTGCACAATTGGTGGACCGGAAACCACCATAAAGCTTAGAGAGTTAAAGATGATTATTTTAGAACATCGGCATAATCTGACAAAGTACACTTCCACTCGAGGACAGTAATAAACCCAAAAAGATTTGAGCGGCCCGCCAGACTATACGGGTCATAAAAGCTACTCGGACTGGAACGACCTCGGAAACCGTGGGACAAGTTTCCCGGAATTCTAGAGATAATTATGTTACAGAATGGGCCTACCAGAGGCATCTAGCGGTCGATGCACCTAATGGTCGACACTAGCGCCGTGGAATCGTTGCAACATTTCCGCCAGACGGGGACAGGGAGAACTATATCCCTACGAAAGATGACACCCAGCAACAGGAGGAGCTGGTTGGAGGGACCGTTGATTTCCGAATCCCGGCTCGGGAGGTTGCCCTGTCTCCGTCCTTCGAAGAGGACGCCCAGGCCGTGGGTCAGTTGAATTCAGAACCCCGGCTCAGGAGGTTGCCCCATCTCCGCCCTTCGGAGAGGGCGCCCAGGCCGCGGGAGAGTTGAGTTCCGAATGCAGGCTACAGAAGCAGTTGATTTTACGTCTCCACCGCAGGAGGAAGTCCGAGTTCCTCCTTTCGGAGATCTACCGTAAAAGCCGCCCAGGCTCTGCAACGCGAGTTGACCCCACACTTCCGCCCAGGAAGATACTGGTCTTCGCCCTTCGGAGAACACCCCACAGAGACCGCCCAGGCCTCTGTTTATCACCGCGTTAGTACTTACTCCCGAACCGAAGGTACTTGGATATCTAGTGAAACGCGAGGACTGCATACAAAGCCGCTCTCTGGACCCTGGATAGTCATCAGAAAAGGGAAGATACTGCCTTTAAACTCTTGTTGTAATTCTCCCATCCTGTCACCCAGTGAATACTAAGACTTTCACGTAGTATCAACACCTGAACGTAAAGACTTTTCCGAAGAATAATTAAGACTTTTCCGTAGAATTAAGCCAAGTGAATCTCTAGTTTTTAAAATCAAAACTTTTCCGTAAATTTAAGCCAAGTGAATCGATAATTTTAAGAATAAAGACTTTCATGTAGAATTAAGCACTTAAATCTAATTGTAATGGTCTTTTTGTATCTAGTTGAGATTAACTTTAATTTAAGACTAACCCCTCGAATAGATGACTTATCGTAATACATATTAAAGCGAGTTCTACCTTTTTGCGTTATTCCATGAGATATTATGAACCCACCTAAGAACATAACAATGTCACTGGTTCTAAATCCGGCATGGCTAACGAAATTTTATTTAACATAAATTATGTTACTCCTTCCCTTCAGCCACACAACATGCCCCAATTAAGGATGCCATAGTCCCACTGCCTCAGGCTGTTGTGGTGCGGTAGGTATTCACATAAAAAATGTCGTTCGTATTCGAGGAAGTAATTTGAATAATAATCGATTGTGTTTCGTTTATAAACTACGCATTATTCTGCGAAAATGTTGTCTATGATATATTATCTGTGGTCCTATTAATTAATTTCGTGGTAGTATATCTATGATTTCGTGTTTTGGTTAAGCCACTGTCAAATTTTAGTATTTTAATTCGTTTTTAACAACTTTTCTACAAATTCTACGATTTTTTAAATCACTAAATAATCAGCATCATCCGAATATAATTAAAAAAAAATGTTCAATGAATTCAAAATGCGCATTTAAACAAGTGTAAAAATTAATTGTTTATATTTGAACTAATTAAATTTTATATAATTTGTTTTAGCCCTATGCTATCCAACGGAAAGTGGTTACTGACGTTTTGTAAATAATACACTTGTAGAATGGAGACGAAATTATAAGTTGGTGTCAAGTGGCTTTGTTCTTAGCATGAAACTCTTCAGTGCATTTCATCTACCATTGTCAAATGAGGAATTGTTGTTCAGTTAAAATTACCACAACCATGACCCCTATATGTTTATTATTGTTTGAATGGAGGTATTTACGATTAAATTCATAGGTGATTTTACGATACCAAATTTATTTATAATACCATTAATATAACGATGAATATAAATCGCCATTGCTATTTTATTATAAATAACCTCATTTTTTTTTATACATATAAGTTTGTACCAGTATTTATAAAAATAATATTAGCAGGAATGCAGAGTACCCACATTTCTTCAGCACAGGTCGGTAATGAATGATGTTGCAAATTGCATATATTTACCGTATTTTCTATGTATTTTGTATGATCTAATTTGTCAAGAATCTTATAATAAAACTATTTGTGGGCTTTTATAAGTTTTTCAACTAAATTATTGTGTTTTTTTTGGGTTACACCTTTTCAGATGAATCCCATGCAC
The DNA here is from genome assembly GCA_022606495.2 of Halesus radiatus. Classification (NCBI taxonomy): domain Eukaryota; kingdom Metazoa; phylum Arthropoda; class Insecta; order Trichoptera; family Limnephilidae; genus Halesus; species Halesus radiatus. Next base: position 64,835 of record JAHDVE020001173.1, read on the forward strand.
TGCACAATAAGAATATTCCTTTTGAACGGTTGTATTCCGTGCTTTTTGCGGGAGAGTGTCAACCTCTTTAACCAAACCGCTCTGAAACCAGCGGATTGCCAGCCCTTGGTATTATGGTCTTAAAGGTGAAAGCCGGTGTTCCGGCGGTCGAACTACAATAAAAAATAATTAACGATTTCATTGTAACATATATATTAATGTGACGAAGCTTAATTGACAGTTTATCATGTTTAAAAATGCGAAATCAAATTATTCCATCGATTACTCTTTCAGGCTATGAACGCCGTGGAAGACCCTTTGGTGGAGTTTGTCCACTGCTATCACAAGACATGCGATGGGCGCATTATCCCAGACAAATACCATCTTTTGGCATTAAACAAAAACCATTGCGAAATTGCAAATTATGCTTAATGAACAAAAAAAAGAGCAAATCTCACTGGGAGTGTGAAAAGTGTGATGTGGCGTTGCACGTGCCAGAGTGCTTTAAATTGTACCATGAGCCTCGTCGATCCTGTGATGATCTATAATTGAAATGGAAATAAAATCGTTTAACCAATTTAAATATTTTTTTTATTTACCAAGTGTTGACAGATATAATATGAAAAACAAATTGATTTAAATTAATTATTGTGTTCAGTCGTCTTATGTAAACTTTAAGTAGGTGTGGAATGGGTTAAATCACGCAGCAAATAATACATAGAGATGCCCTATCAGGCAAAGGGAAGAAACCAAAATAAAAGGATTGAGGGATGAGGAAAGCGTGCCGCTACTTTAAGTAAAACAGCAACTAAGTAAAAAGGTTCGGTTTGTTTACAAAAACCCAATATTTGGTTGTAGTGCTTAGTTGGACCCTTCTTATAAATATTTTATAATTTGCTTACCACACTCAAAATCTCACGAAACAATAGATGACGACGATGATCTAAGTTGATGCCAACATGGTTGTCGTGTGACCTTTCCCCCCGGCCGTTGAAATCGTACTTGAGGCAAGTCTATTAATTCTGGCGTCAGTGGATTAAATACTTTTTTTTGAGAAATGAGGAGTAAATCTTCCCTCTGGGTTGTTACCCGTGCGTGCAAAAATTTCGTAAGTGCAAATTACCTAATATTAACATCTTTGTTCGAAAATGCATAAATCCCCAATATGCACACATTATTTCGATCCCATATTTTGTTAGTTTTTTTTTACTAGTAAAAGAATTATTAATCAATTATTGAATTAATTTATTAGCCGAGCAATCTGTATACCGTATACAGATCACTCAGGTGTGAGTCATATACATCAATTACTATTCTCTGTAAATTCTGGAAGTTGTAATGTTGTTATATTATTGAATTATTATTAGAAATTAGTGTTACATAAATTGTTTAGTGTGTTCTGGTAATTTCAATTTCTGTTCTTCCAAATTGGCAGGAAAACCTTGGCGTGATTTGGAATTACGGTTAAATGGAAAATTACAATTAATTGTTCCTGAATCGAAAAAAAAAAAGAAAAGAGTGCGTGGTGTGTTCCAAACGCGCAGTTCGTGGTGGGCTCAGAGAAACATTTTATTTTTGTAAAACTTGTGAAACTAATCCTGGATTGCATCCGGGCGATTGTTTCGAACGCTATCATACGAGGCAGAATTACAAATTGTGAGATATTTGACTATTTATCTGCCTATACCTTTACCCTTTATTAAGTTAAATAATGTGAATTTAATAATATTGCGGTTTTATATCTGAGATCAGAAATAGTTTTGCTTAATTTATCTACAGTCCCTCGTATCTAGGATGAACGAAGTTTGTATGAAGAATGAGCTAATGATTATAATAATCGGATGATTTTTATAGCGCCGTTTTTGTGAAAAATCACCTCAAGGGCGCTGTGGATGTGGATGATGAATGCAAGTAAGTCTAAAGTCATGGTGTTTGAAAGAGAGAGTACGAAAACAGTGTACAATATAGTTGTGAATGATGAATACTCGGAGCAGGTCGATGAGTTTGTATATTTGGGAAGTATGTTTACGAGAGATGGAAAGACTGATAGGGATATTGAAAGAAGGGTGAATGCAGGAAACTCCATTAACGGAAGATTGAACGCGGTTGGTACTAACAAAAAGTTGTCCAAATAAACGAAGCTAGCAGTCCACAATGGAGTGCTGATACCAACCCTGATGAATGGCAATGAGGCATGGAATTGGCAGAGGAAGCATGAAAGTAAACTGAATGCCGTAGATATGAGATCTCTGAGGCGAATATGCGTTAAAACCATTTATGATTGTGTGAAAAATATTAAAATTCGTAAAGAATGCAAGCGTATTGAGCATGATTGATGTAAGCGTAATGAGTAAGATTAAGAAAGGTTTGCTTAGATGTTTTGGGCATGTAGAACGAATGAACGAAGAAAGGAATGCAAGATGAATATATGATACAAATGTGAATGGAAGAAGAAGCCGGGGACGTCCAAGGAAGACATGGCACGATGAAGTGAATCAAATACTCAAGTCGGGCCATGTCAGAAGTCGGAATAATAGAAGAGAGTGTATGAATGTGAATGAAGCAAGAAGTGTATGCCAAGTTTGGCGGTCCGTCCATTCTGCCTACCCCTGGGGAGAAAAGGCGTGATGGTTAATTAGTTAATTTATTTCTAATTCTACCAAGAAACAATATTTTTAACATATTTTTTGAAAACATGGTCTGCATTTTATGAGTCAATTTTGATACTTTTAAATTTATTTATTTCACCTATGTATGTACTTATACTTGTATCTTAACAACTGTAAATGCTGATACCAAGTACGATCGGTAGTATCTTATTTCCAATATTCACATTATAAAATATAGTACATTAATACATTTAATTTATTTTGAACCATTCCCTATTTTATTCTTTGCTGGATAATTTTTGTTGTTTATTGTCTATTGGCATAAATTAATTAATAATGAGTTACATTTGGATTTGAATGTGAAATTATGTACGTAGACAGAGATATAGCAATATTTATAGATTTCCTCGTTCTACGTTGTGCTGTCTATGCACATAAATATACAAGAATTTACCTTGTTATACATGAAAAAAGTAGCCGGGGATGTCAGGGGAAGACATGGCACAATCGAGTAAATCAAATGCTTAGTCATGTCAAAAGTCTGTAACAACAGAAGAATATGTTTGAGATGATGTTTAAACGTGAATAAAGCAAGGAGTGCGTGCTAACACATTTGTGTGGCGGTCCATCCTCTTTGCCCACCCTTGCGGAGTGATGGTTGGTTACATAAGTATCATGACTACTTTAACTTTTTGCCTTGTCTATAAAACTTGAATTATCTTATTGCTTTGCACCACATTGTTTTTAATAAATTAAAATATTTTAAAGCATATGGTTGTTTTAATTTTCCTTTCTTTTTTACTGAACAAAATAAGATTTAAAGAAATTTTTTGGGTTCGCGGTTATTAATAATGTAGCTTTATTATTTATTAATGTATGACTTACGTAATTCAATATTTAACTATCAGTATTTCTATTGTAACTATTTTATTGAAAATATTATATCTAATGCTGTGGTTTTCATTTTGCTGGCTGTAATTTCGTAATTACTCACTTGTGTTTTTATAAATCATGTTGTCTTATCAGGTAATGTGTTAATATATTTATCAAAATTGTATGTTTATAGTGCACTTAAATCTGTTTTTACGCGGGGGATACGTTCCATTGAATACTGTATAAAAAAAAAAACTATTAAAAAAATACAGTACAGTGTCTATTGGAAAATGGGGAAATTCCAATAAGAACGGATATTTCCATTACTTTTTGTGGACCGTGTAAAAACAGAATTGACTCTATAAGTGGTTTTCCCAGAATAACTACTTATATTCAGAGAAATGATTTATTCTCCCTCCTGTTTCTAAAAAAACTTAAATAAATAAACATTAAGATATTTTTCTGGCTTTATTGTATTTTCGCAATGCTAAGTACAGGAAAATCATTTTAAAGAGCACACTTTGTAAAATCCGGCTGCAGTCCTCACAGTAGACCTAGGATACTGGGCGTGTTAGTGACGTTTATCATAATCTTCAAATATTGTCGTTGTAATTTGATTATGTTGCAGTTATATCGGTCATGTTGGTATTTAATTTAAATGTATTTTGAGTGTTATAATTTATCTGTAACTTTTTGTTTGCTCCCTCATCATTCGAAGTTTAGTCCAATTGAAAATATGTGAGTCATATGGTTCCTATGTACGAAAAGTCCACCATGATTAAAAGTTGAAGTAATGAATACGGTTTTACTTCCCATACCAATAAAATAACATATTTACTTTATCCTAAACATCCTTAGTCTAACTACAAAATAAAAAAAATCCTAGATTTTTGTTTTAAACATGTGGTCTTTTACTTCCAATTTAATATTATTCGGAAACTTAATTTAGGGAAGGTTCCTTTCTAAGAAGACTAGTGACTTTTTATTATATCTTTAATTTATTTACAACATTGTTAGAAATAAATTTTTACCGAATGAATTTATACATCCCGAAAATACCCACCCCGATGGACACGGACAATCTAAGTTAATTATTGTTGACTAGTTTTGTAGTAAAGAGATAGTATAATGATGAACAATGCTTTTTATAACATATATTGTGCTTGTGTCTGTCGGGGTGGAGCTTAATACCAGATTGATAATACTAGAGCTGACATGGTTTTATTTTATAAATTATTTTTCTGCTTTTGTAGAATCAAAGTCTAGCTGCTAGAAGCTAGCTTAGGTTTTAAACAGTTAAAAAGTGTAATAAAAGAAAATAATTGATTTGCTAACATTTCATCAAAGTGGACTTATCATATATAGGAACTATACGACTCATATTCTCTATGATAAAAGGATATCAAGCCACGATCGCCAAAAGATCGTAACTGACAATTTGGCTCAAATAGCATTTTTTTATTGAAAGTGTCCTAAATGGCTAGATGCACCCCCTCAATATTTGAGAATACTAAATTAGCACACGTAAAATGAATTTTGTGCCCCTATGCACTTTATCGTATGTTACAGTGGTCTAAAATTTGGTTTAGGAAAAACATCGTAAGGATCTCTTAAATTATTGTAAATGAATATTGTGTCGCTTACGATGCACAGTAAAACTGGCTTGAGTTTTTAACTCAGTTCTTATGTAGAGATATTGGAGCCGCCGTGGCTGCCGTATGTGCTTACCACAAATAGTAAAGACAACTTGAGTTTTTGACTCGGACTCGGTTCTTCCGTAGCGGTTGTGGCGGCCGGATATGCTTCGTAACAACAAATCGGTGCAAATAACATTTAGCTATGCATTCTTTTAAGATGAGATAATTATAATTATTAACAGTCACTTAAAAAATTTATCACGTAAAAATATCTAGTGAGTTTCTGACAGGTTCCATTGTATTCAATTATGATGATGTTATGTAGCAACTAATAATGCATTTTTGTCATAATGTTATATGTCAATAGGTAGATGTTGGTATAGGGGTGCTTTCTGTAATTTGTTTGACAGATTTCCAGTGTATCATCCCGTACATGATTCATTGCTGAAGAAGTGAGGTACATCAATAAACATGAGGAAGAACAAGAGGATACGGCGATGTCGCTGGAGACCTTAGATCGTGATCATTTTCATGCACCGGTTTCCATTTCCGTGGATTTATCTGAAAATCGTGGGGTTAATACTACTCAAGGTAAAGATTTTTTTTATTTATTTGGTAAACCAACGGAATTAAATATTTTGAATCAAGTAGCTACATAAAAATATCTTAATAATTATAGGTTTTCTCTAAAGTATGTTATGTAAAGGTAGATATGTTTTTTTTTCATTAGGTATGTTTCTTGTAAGGATCGTTGACTATGGTGATTCGGATAGTGAAAAGTAACTATGAACACCCCAGATATTCCAAACTCAATACTGCATATTTCGCCTGATTTGCTAAGTGTGGTACGAGTACCTTTGCATTTGATTAATATCGTCACCCAGCGTCAATGAGATTGGCCACTTTCATGCATGAACCAAATATCAATCAAAAGAAGAAGAGTTGTTGCTGATAGTAGACGACGTATCTTGTATAGCTATTCTATTACGTGGGGCGATGAATCACACAACGTTTGCCAGCAATTTCTTTTGAAAATTCTTGATATTTCTCAAATGACTTTGCGATATACAAAAAAGCATTCTACAAGTATTAATACTGCCCGTCTTGATAAGAGAGGACGTCGGGAGCTAGCTAATAAAACCAGCATGGGGTAAAGAGGAGTGTTGAAAAAATACAATAAAAAATGACCAGCTGTCCCATCACACTATTGCCAAAAAATTTTGGTCTAAAAAACTCACAGATATTGAATGTTTTCTGTTCCTACCTATTGTTTTCATGTTTGTATTGCAGGTCGAATAAATAAAGTATATGCGTATACCTTACAGCGTTTTATTATAAACAGAACATGCACCTAACAATAGATGTACAAAATTTTTTTTTTTTATGTAGTTAAATAAAAATGTATGATGTATCACCAAATAGCTGGGCAAAACAACGTAACTATCAGAATGTATTATCTCCAACTTAGCGCAAATTTAACAATGTTCGTAATGTAAGGTTGATGGTATCAATAAAATAAACATTCGCTATAAAAATTTGGTATTCAAAGTATACGAGGTATATTTAAAAAGTATTCGATCTTTGGCTGGGAAAAATATATTATTTACATGACGGGATTGGGATTTTAATCCCCTTCAAAGTAGGCCCCTTGCGCCTCCACACACTTACCCCACCATTCCTTGCACTGCCGAAACCACTTCTGGAAGGCTTCTTTTGGAATGGTGTTCAATTCTGCCGTTGCGTTCTGCATTTCTCTTCTCTACTCTGAAAACTGGATCCTTTCAACGGCATTTTCTATTTCAGAAACAACCAGGAGTTGCAAGGAGCCATGTCTCGAGAGTAGGTTGGCAAACTACTAGAATTCCATGTTTTGCACATTATTAGCATCACCTTGATTTTACTTCTCACCTGTCGCACTTGTTTTCGGCCTTGAGGATCAAAATCCGACGAACACTTACAAGAACAATTCACTCGACAGCCAGTAGGCAACGACTGACTCACCGGAACGCCAAGAAAAAATTCATGCATCACTACTATGCGTGGGAAAATTCAAGGTCGGATTCTTTTTAGACAGACCTCTAAAATTTGTATAAGTTTGTGCAGAATATGAAAACTACATAATCTTTCGCTTTTGGCGAAATACCGTCCCCGTAAAAAATGCCCCTCTAGGCAGCTGCCTAGGTTGCCTAGACCTAAATGCGGCATTGTTCTAAAATGTTGATATTTCTTTCAGTTTCCTATATACCAATAGGCAATGGGCGAAAGCTACTTATGATCGACTCATACACATTCTCCAAGGACAAGCACGGTGACAGCAAACAACGATGGAGATGTTCTTCGAGTGGCAAAGGATGTCTGGCCTCAGCCTTTACCCAGAACGATGTATTATCGAGCTGTAAAAATGTTCACAAGCACGACCCACCACGATACATTTGGGTGAAGGGAAGATTTATAAAAATGTAACACTGATAAAGAAGCGAAGCTAGCAATCGATAATATAAAGGCATTAAAATGTATGGCTGAGCTCCCAGTGAAATAAATGTATCTAGATTAAGTATATTTAGAGTAAGATGTAATAACTATTAAAAATAAGCGATATGAAAATTAAACTGTAAAAATATATAAGTTTATATTAGACCACATGAAGTGAAACTGCGTGTTTTGCAACTTTTTTCATATTATTTTGTTCAACTACATCTAACTGTGTGTTGTATTTTTAATAAAATAAACTTGCAGAATGCCTTGTCTTATTTTTCTTATAGAATATGTTCATCTTCATCCATATTACCCGTTTACTTTATATAACATAATATTATTAATTGGAGTGGTAGATACTTTTAGTATCGCCCCGGTGAAAGACCTCCATTTAGAACGAAACGTTGCTTGAAATGATATTTGCCATGCTGAGTGACCAGATCTGAATAGTTAGATATTTCCCAACCCTCCTTTTTCCCATCTCCTTTCACCCACACAACATAGGTACCCCAAATCGTCAAATATTTAAACAAGTGTTTTCTTCTTACTAAATACCCACCTATTCTAAATTACTTCTGATAATTATTCATATGCAGTAGACACGGTCAAATTCATTTGCAGTAGAGAATTGATTCAGTCTGTTTCATCTAGTCTTGTGATTTTCTTCATTTAATTATTCCTTATTAATTAATTCATTATTAATTAATTCATTCATAAAAAAAAAACAAAATCAATACGGGGGATTTTTTCGCATTGTAAATTGTGCTTGTGTTGGAAATAACAGTTAAAAATAAAATAAACACAAGAATAACAATCTTAACTAGATAATAAATAATACGAAAAATGTGTAAACGCCTCAATGTAGTAAATAATCGTAAAGACAATATGCGATCTACCAAGTACGGATTACTTTGGAAATTCCCACCCGACTAGTGAAAGTGACAGCTAGGCAACGCTGGGACTAACACAAATGGAATCGCCGCGGGCATTGAGGAATGAATTGGGAACTTCTGTCTAGTGTCTCGTAGTAACTTGATTAACTTGCGCCCTGCGGACCTAGTATGGACAGACATGATATTGACTGACTAGATGCGTAGTGACAACGACGTCACAGCTAAATAAAATATCCTCGAATTAGGAAATATAAACTGCGAAAGCGAATATCTGCTGCTCGGAATTACCGACCGGCTGACTAGAGGGGTTTGCGGCTACGGACTAGTGTGAACGATGACGTACGTGTTTTTATGGATTGCGGCTCAAGTTTCTATACGGTAGATGGAGTCCTACACACTGCGCAATATCTCCTGAGACATTGCGATGACGCCCATAGTATCCACGCCGTAATTATGGTACAGCGCATTAAATAATTGTAGGGTGGCAAGACCTAAACTAAGCAATGAAGAATTAATTCCGTGTTAAATTGAGAATCAGATCAAGTGTGTCACAAGATTTGCATATTTCCTAATATGCACCCTCACTTTTTTAATTTGATTACCGCAGAAGAGTCCTAACTGCTCCCTGCTAACCAGAACCAGTGAGACTATGGCATTCCTAATTGGCGTATGTTATGAGGTAGAAGGGTATAGGGAGGGGAAAGAGATGTGGAAGAGAAAAGTAGGGAAGTACCTAGCTATTCAGATCTGGTCACCAAAAATGGCTAAAGCCATTTCAAACAATATTTCGATTAGGGAAGTACCTAGCTATTCAGATCTGGTCACCAAAAATGGCTAAAGCCATTTCAAACAATATTTCGATTCTCAATGGTGGTCTTTCACCAGGGCAATACTGAGAGTATCTACCACTTTAGAACGTGCCGCCAGTATACTTTGTATGATTTATACTTTGTATACTTTAGTATAAATGTGAAATAGCGCAATTTACTTAAATAAAATTTTATCATTGAAGATCTCAATGAAAATATGAAATAGACGAACAGAGGCGACCGTTACCTTTTTATTTTCTGTATATTCGTCTACATATTTTTATTGAGAATTGTTAGTATTATCTTCTTCAAAGATTAAATATTACAATGAGGTACATAAGCTTCAATAATTTATTCCTATTAAATTAAATTTTCACCGGGATTCGAACCCCCAAACTCGGGATTCGTAGTCGAGGACCTTACCCCTGAGCCACGGAGGCCGTCACTGATTAATTATTAAAATAAACTGATCAATCACCTATGAGTGGCTGTTTTATTTTTCTAACTTGATGAACTCCTTCCAACGGAATCAAACAGTACCATTAAAATGTAAAGAGGTTGAAGTTACTGATTTAGCAATAAAATCTGCTCAAAAAAAATGCACATAGTTTATGACCATTTTTCTATATGGTATTCGATACTGGAACTTTTACCTGTTTATACTTGCATAGACAAAAAGCTGTTTCTCAGTGATGCTTTTCAAGGGCATCACTATCAGAAGTATATACATATACACCAATACACATAAAGTATGTGTTGTTCATATCAGCTCTAATCGCGTGACTTATATATTAAGTCATTTTTGCAAGCAAACAACTTGAGTCCTTTACCTTCCATTCATTAAATAACCAACATCTCTGCCATAGGTCATCTCAAGTTGTTCATTACATTTGGTGACTTAGCAGGGATGCCCTGGTCGATGGGGTGAGGTTTGTCCAGGTCTTGACGGTGGATGAAAAATGAAATGTAAAAAATAAAATAAAAAGTGTTAAGGCATTATATTACGTCGCTGGTTGAGGCAATGATTATTGAAAATTAACAGGTTCTAATCAATTCTATTAATTAAATTATCATTTGTTTTCAGTTTCCTATGTAGCTCTTCCTGGTGGAGGCCGACTTCTTATGATTGATTCCTATACATTCTTCAAACACATACTCAGTGGAAAAAGGCAAAGATGGAGATGCTCTTCAATTGCTAAAGGCTGTCTGGCCTCTGCTTTTACCGATGATGATGTATTGACAAGCTCTAAAAATAACCACATACACGACCCACCAAAGTATACTTTTGTAAACGGGAAATACGTTAAAGTCAAATACTGACTCTATATGTTGATCAGTTGAAAAGCACAACTGTCGTGTTGTTACGCTTATAAACTGATCACAATTTTTTTAAAAGCTGAAACGGACCTAGAATCGGCATTTAACAGGGACCTTTCAAATGTAAATAAAAAAAAAACAAAATGGCGCTGATTGGCCATTTGATGACAATGTTGCATTGGAATTTCTGTGAAACATCCCAACCTCTAGAATAATATTGATTGAAAACTGCAATGTATAAATAAGGTGAGATAAAAATATTCACCCAATATTACAAGCTCAATTTCTGTAAAACCTTTTTTTTATTTATTTTTTACTTAAATGAATAAAAATACATGTTGCATGTTATTTCTTAAAAATAAAATTTTCAATAACTACAAAAATAATGATCTTTTATTTCCTTGTGCTTGTGATAATGTAAAAAATATAACCGTTTTCATATTATGATGTCTATTTTAAAAACAACATAGCCCGTTTTTAATAAAGAGCGTTACATGTTGTAGCCAATGAAATTACAAACAAACCCAAGCACGTTGTAGAGCTCTCAAAGTGGCAAGCAAAAGATACGCTAATTTTGGTACTTTGATTTAGATCAGATTTAGTATTAAACTGTCATGCGTCGCGTAAGGTTATTTGCTTTTAAGGTTATTTAATAAAATCATTTCGATTGTTTCCCGAAGATTTTAAACGCCATTGGAGAAACTGAGATAGCGAACGTAGCAACACATAAGTATAAGAAGGACAACCTACTGGCAATAGGTCGTCACATACGGCATTCCGTATTCATTAGCTTGGAGGAATAATATATTAAGGTGACCATTCATATTGATTTTACCTCTGGTTTTTGGGCCTCTATCTTGGTTAGTCATTTCACAGGTAATAATTATTACTGCCAATCAGCATCTTAAATTAATTCCTAAAAATTACACCACTTATTTTCAGAAATCGGGCTACTTAAATCAGTTATCATAGAATCAGAATCGGTTGGACACCTCCAAATATCATAAAACAATATATGTATATTGGGAACAAGTAATTTGGACAGTTTATAAAATTCAGAATCCAACCACACAATTATTTTTTTCGGAAAAATGTACCGGATAAAAAAAATGGTCAGTTTACATCTCTACTATACATAATTACTATTTATATATCTTTAAACTTCAAATAATTAGTAACATATCACCATGCTTTGGGTTTTAGTATACATTAAAATCCATTTAAAGCATGTACGGCATTTGGCATGTGAGATACGTCTGTGGACCTGTGCAACTGTAATCGCTTGGTGTGTAATAAAGGTCAAACCGTGGACCAATAATGGTTAAACCATGCCATGGAGGTTTCCAACAGTATGACCGTAAATAATACCACAAAATGATAACAATAACAGTAGATAACACCACTACTACTTACGGCGTATATAGATTTCTATATTCCGATTAATTTCACGCGAGGCCGCCGGCACAGGCTTCCGATGCTTCATAGATGCAGAACCAACTTACCAGTGTTAACATCTGGGAATACTTACTAGGTGTAATGTCTTGCCTTTTTGTTTAATGTACCTGTACTTTAAGGTTTTACTGTGATATTGGGATGGCAGAATAATGATAGTCAATGACTGCAATTAACACAATGTATTTATTTGGAAGACAGGTGACAAACCAGACAACCATGCATACTCTCTATATGGCTACCTATAGTTGTCTAGCCTTCATGCCATCTCTCATACAAAACTTACGCTTTGAAATACCGAGTACTTGCGATCTAATACTTCCGTAGTGTGCCGAGGGTAAATTTGCGGTAATGACTTGCTTGTTTTTTTGCAAAAATTTTTGTAAATTGTACCATCTTACCAGATAATGTGTTTATTATCCGATCGGATACACCGGCATTCAGCGGATACATTGTGACTCTAAAGGTAGTGGGGAAGGGAAAGAAATGGGGTAGAGAAAGGTTGGGAAGTACCTCGCTATTCAAATCTGGTCATCAAACACGGCTAAAGCCATTTCAAATAACGTTTCGATTCTGAACGGTGATCTTTCACCGGGGCAATACTGAGAATATCTACCACTCTATCATACCTAATGCTATTGTGCAATCTGTTAGGCAAACTACATGAATTTTTCCTTTGTTTCAGGATACTCAATCTCTCGCCGCGCTGTGTTCAACGTCTGGCGCGGCGAGGCTGATCAAAGGGGACAAAAGATGGCCGTGTTTTTGTTCCTCCTGAGCCACTACGGAATGGACAACTTCACGGAGGAGAAGTCCCGAAAGTATCTGAAGGTTAAGACGGATCAAATCTGCAGCGCGCTTGCGGCCAAGTGGACTGCCGATGGAAGCAACATGAATAACTTCTTGAGGAGCAGCTCCAAGTGGCTCGAGGGAGTTTTCAAAATGCCCACTTACCCAGGCGGATAGCGGATTGGGTCATCTCCCGATTGTTAATCAATGGGGAATGCATGCTTTTTTTTAGGCTAGGAAACATTTCTAATGCATGCGATATTTCTTGAGGAGTAAGATGTACAGGTGAATCATTTTAATGGACCCACGTTTGAATGTATTTATGCACACCGATAGTATCGTGAGCAAGTGTCAAACTGGTTCGAACTAGTTTGGAACGATAATATTTGGATACTGGGTGCATAGCAACGTTTGTCACAATCTTCAAAAATTGTCATTGTAATTTGATTATGTTGAGGTAGTAAGTTTCTCTCGGTAAAATTGGGTTGTGATTTTTAAAATGGAATCAAAAATAAAATCTGGTTGTGGTAAACCATTGACCAGCCAAACAAAAGAAGTTTTATGTAATCTTTATATGTAGATACTTTGAATTAGAAAAAAATATGCGAGTACATATAGAGATAGTTAAAAAATAAATGTTTTCTGATTGATTGAATGACCATAAAAAAAAGCTTATAGAGCAGTAAATTATTTTTCTTATTTGATTCGACAATATTTTGATTTAATAGTTCATCGTTTGTCAGGACAAAAGATAAACTAGAAATAAAAACATTATGGTCCAGCTGTTTGAACCCCTGTGATATTTGACTGTTATGCTGGCGGCTGATCAAACAACTCAATCTAAAATCGGATAAAACGCTGACGGGTAGAGAATCAGCAGTTAACGGGAACTGTTTTAGAAGTGGCAAATGTCTAATGTAACAAGGGGTTCTGACAACTAACCTACTACTTCCTATGGTCGATGCTGTCTCTATTTATGGCAAGTCACTGCTTTTTTAAACATGTGTTTATTTCTTAAATTAAACACTTAGCATAATATATGGAGTTTGTTTGTCAAATACTTTCAGGAAGGAAATATGTACTTTTAGTTTTTAACACTTCCCTTACGGTTCTAAAAAAATTCCTTGAACTCCGGTGCTGTACACTCAATCTGCACATTTAGAATTATGCGTTTTTTAAGTTGGATAAAACTGAATAGTCTACATTTATTACTTACGTAAATCATTTTATCAATAGTACATATATAATATAAGTAAAATATTTTGCTGAAAATGAAGAAAAAGCATCGGCCATGAATAAAACGCATCATACATTCATTACAGCCGGCAGCCTGCCGGCTACTACTGGTGATCACGAATTGTGGCACGGCGAACGAAACCCCGCACCCCTCTTGCTCACTACCGCACCACTCAGCAAGTTAGCAACGCACGCAGACATACATATATTTTGACAAACTTTTTCTCAATTTTTCAACAAAACATTTTGTACTCTAATACGTAAACGTATTGGACAGGAATACCTAAAATATGAACTCTGTGTTTAGTATATTTACAAATATATTGAAATAATTAGAGACATGTTAACTTAGTTGACAGCACCGACAACAAGGAAAGGTTAAGGAAAACTGACAAATTAAATATTTTGTATAAATTATTCGAAATAATTTTAAGTTTCAAGAATTATTATAAATTACAAAAGAAAATTTTTATTTTTGTTTTCTTTTATTATTATTTGTGAGATTGTGACAAAAAATAGACCACAATAGAAAAAAATATAGTTTTCAGTCAAATTTTTGAATTTAATCATAAAATATTGTCTTTTAAGTTTAATTTGTAGAACTCCATTTTTATTTAAAGTTTTTAAAAATTATTAATAATTTTTATTTTTAAATGAAGTTTTTCAATGAAGTTCTTTATTACTTGTGTCTTATTGTTATTATTTTATTTGATTTAAAAAATTTCAGAGTATAATTAAAAATAATTATTTAACATATAATATGTTTCACAATATAAATTACTTCTTTCAATAAAATTATTATGAATTATTGTAACAGTTATAATTTTTTATTGAAACTTCAAAGGATCATAGCAGTGTTTCTTAAACAGAGGTGGGCTAATAATCAATCACAGATATATATTCAGGTGGTTGATCGAATGAGTAGAGAAAACCAAATACAGATTCATACTTGGAGGACTTTCATATATATATGTACGTGTGTGTAATGAGAAAGCTAATATTGTTTCCAAACTTTCAAAATTTCACTTTCACAGGGTACTGATGTCTAAAAAAGATTGTTCCATGCCTGGAATAAAATAATCACAATAAAGTTAAGAAGTTAGTAGTAGACCTTACTGCTTCAAAGTTTGCCCACCTCTGCTCTAGAATTTTCTATTTGCTAGTTTTCAATGGAATTATTATCTTATGGATTATACAGGTAGATAAAAATATTATTCTCAATAAAAGCTTATACTATATGTCATAATATTAATCATTGTTTGTTTATATATTTGTTCATATTATTTGCTCTGTGATGTTAATACACTATTTCAATACGGAAACAACTTCAAATAAATGATGCGTATTGAGATATTTACATTTTAAATCGGAAAATATAAAAACAATAAATGTTTTTAATTCCATTGATAAACAAATAAAAGTGGTATGGCTAACAAATAAATTCAAGAATGGAACAACTGACCTTGTACCTTCTCGAGTCATCAACTGTGAAAAGTGAAATGTTATAATTCCATAAAGAAATTTCTGCGATATCTCTGTGACAGAATTGATGAATGAGAGGTGTTTTTTAATAAAAAATATATATCGCACTCCCACTAAAAAAGTGGTTCAACTCAAAAATTGTCACAATAGGATAATGGACTTTGAAGTCTTTAGCCCGCACTCATTTTGTTGTATCAATTTTGTTAAACTGTCGCAGTGCACAGCTATATATAGCCCTAAACAATAATACTGGTAAGTAAAAACATCTTCCTTGAGAGTCTTGAGAACGATACTGTGTTTTTACTTATGTCGGTAGAATAGATAACATTATTGTTCTTACTTTCAAATTGCAAAACACATCAAAATCTTGATTCATATTTAAGTTTTTGTATATAGTGAAGATGTAAAACTCCAAGGTCCATTTTCCCAGTTTGACATATTTTAATTTGTGACACATTTTAGCGGGGGTGTGATATTCAATAATGGTAATAACTCAAAAATTAGTTTTTCGGACTTATTTCTGTATTGAACTGGTGAATCGATATAATTATGGGAGCGATTCAGACAACTGTTTGTACAGGTCGGCTGGTGAACTGCATAAATAATTATTTCATTTTATCAATTGTTCCAATGAGTTCATCAACAGTTTCCCTGTTGATTGTTTCTATGATCTCAAAGATGATATTTAATTTTTATCGGTTCCAGTTGGTTCATATACGTACTGACAATATTATCAATCGGTTGTTTCCATTGATAATAGAAACAAGGGGAGATATGGCACGGAAGGATGGTGACTATCTCTGAGCTACGACCAAAGATATGGAGCCAATGAAAGTTAGATTTTCTGCTGTACATAGATGCGAATATGGGGGTGAACAATGTTAGTTACAATTTTGTGCACGTGGTTTCATACTAAAATGGTTTATGGCCTATCTCCTTTATTTCTATTATCTATTGATTTTTCCAATGGGCTTATGTAGAATCAGTTGGCAAAGTTACTGCAATTGTAATATTTTTATTCTTAGGCCGCTCGCTGACGGTCTGGTAAGGAATCAACATAAACCTCACACATGATATATATTTCTATTGGTGGCAGTTCACGATGTGGGATGAAGCGGAAACGGTGTGACGTACTTCTAGTATTCAACAAGTGATACGAGGTTTCAGTAGATTTACGATATTATCGCGTCACCGCCGAAATCACTTAAGGAACTTTTAATTAACTTTTTTATTCATAATGTTTCTTTTAGTAAAAACCTTTTTAAAATATTCAAATGAATTTATTATTTGGGCGTATCAATAATATCACAAAGCATTATTGTGAATTAATCTAAAATTCCACAATATCGTCATCAATTGACTCGCTCGGCAGTATGCTATATGCAGAACAGTAAAAAAGAAATCTGCAATGCTGACAGTTTAATGGCTACAAATATACTGACATCTGTAGACCCCCCTGCAGCGAGACATCCGCGCAGCATTACACGGGTTTTTGCTGCACTCGGTTCAAGTCAATTCCTTACTGGACCGTCAGCCAGAGGCGTTAAGATAATATTTTGTGTAATCATCATACATATGTATATTATTCAATAAGCAAACATATTTATAACAACCAATTTGTATCAATCGCTGCCATTGTAGGTATTTATCTTTTTATTCTTAAGATAACATTTTAATTAATATTTATATACTGTGTAGTTACCATATTATATAGTGAATATTATATTAATATAAATGTGTATTCATAGAATTATAATAAACCTAAAAAGCATGTAAAAAAATTTTAAATAAAAATCTAACACAAATTTGTAGCGAGTTTTCTTGAGACATACATATGTATTTATATTTTATTCTTTAATTACAAGTACTACAAATTGTGTCTCTGAGTAGAAACAGACAATTGTACATAATTTATCAACATCCTAATTGGAGATTTTGTTAAGTAATTCTGTTAAAACAGCAGGAAGGTGAGCAGCTTTGAAAACAAAAATCGCTTGAGTGATGGAATAAGTGGATGAACAGGAACTGTATTCTAGAGCTGCAGTGACACAAAGTTAATCATTTCATTGCCGGGAGATATCGTGCATGTTGGCATTTATTTTAAATAAATGTCTTTACCGGACTCCCAGTAATCACAAAAAATAAATTTGGGTTATTTTCATTGTAGTAACATATAAAATTGGTATACAAATTAGTTATTAACTCTTTAGATGCTGTATCGAACAGCAGAGACTTATCAACTTATTTCCAAAAATATTATGCATAATTAAGGAATTATATTTATAGTTTTATTAGTCATTTTTTTTAATTTTCTTAAAATTAAAATTGAATACACTTTATTCCAATTTACATTACTACACTTCTCTTTTAAGAAATGCTTGTGTAGAGAAGCAGAGTGTATATATTGCGATTACATAAAAAAAGTAAAAGTCATGAAAATTATGGTTTAAAATGGTTTACATTACAATCTTACACAGTTGGTGGTTTACATTACGAAAAAGACAGAGTGCATAGTGACAAGTTTTGATTTGGTAGTTATAATAAACATAACATAATGCATGTAAGGTACAATGTGGCATAGAATATTTACCATATAGCATAACGGTATAATCTTATAGGGGTATATGTGCGAGAAAGTGTGCATATTGTTTTTAGTTTGCTTGATTTTTTTATTGCAATTTGATAAGATCCTTTGTGTACATGAAATCATCGTACACGTGTCTATGGCTTTCAAGATTGAAGTATTATTTGCACAACTTAACGTTGAACCTTAGTAACTTATTTTCGCTCCTATACGCATTTGAAAATATGTGCCTTTGTTGATTTATTTCTTTATTATCCTATGCATTCCTGTAGAGATACGAATAATTGCTGCGTAACACGTGTAGATACTATTCAAAATTCAAATCAGTCAGTAGTCCGACTGTTTCGACTGTCTGTGTTTTGTTTACAAAATCCTTACCCGAAGAGGAAGCTGGCGATATATAATCGATGTCACTGGCGTGACGGTCCAATACAGATGCGTTTATTGTTTTTTTTCATAATTTCATGAGAAGTGTCAATAATCCATGGAAAAATGTAGTAACGATATATATTTTTTTTATGACATTTTATTATTGTATCCATATTTCTTTTCTTTTCTCCCCCTTATGAATACTGCTAGCCGGTCATAAGACATTATATTGTACTAAAACTATTTCCCGTTATCTTTGGAGAAGAACATCCTAAATATTTCCAATGTCAAATAAGCAGTTGACAAGGACATGTGTTCCCCATGCGGTGACAAAGTTTCGTACCGGTATATAACATGAGACGTTTTATATGGCCCAGCGTATATATTGGCATATACAGCACCTAAAGGGTTAAGACAACAACAATACACAGGCAAGAATAAGATGTGCATAATGAAAATACCCATCGGGAATATAAAAGTGAATTTTCCCAAAATCAATGATTTTTCTGAAATCAATCTGAAAATATGTCAAAATCAATAGCAGTCCGTAGTTAAAATCATTGGGAGTTCAACATTAAAACAATTTTAAAAAAGTAGAGATTTTCTGCTTTCTGCGAGTAGGGCTTCTTTTCTTCGAATATTACATATAATGGAGTAACTTCATTTCAAAAGTTGGTGTGGAGAGGTAGGTATAAGATACAAAAATAAAATTATATTATTTTAAGACAGCCGCAAGCATTAGGTAGTATGAGAAAAAGCATAAGTTCATATTTTAACAGGATTTATTTTGCCAAAAAATAACTAAACAGTCTGATAACATTTAAAAAAATTATGTATTTCTTATAATGCAAAAATTTCTAATATGACTTTTTATTAAAAACATTTATAAAGATTTTTAATTTTTAAAATCACATTAAAATAGAATTCCATCATGAATTAACTGTTTCAAAATTAGAAATAACAAAAACTTTTAAATACTAAGACAATATTAATAGCATTCACACAATGAAATAGAAAAAACACATACAGGAAAAAAAATAATTGCTTAATCGTGGCGCATTGAAATAACTCAATTTGACAACTCTGACGCACATTTCGGCACCGTTCGAAACTGTATTTATATTGTATGAAATATCCCATAGGTTTTTAGCTCGTTGAGTGCGATCCGGTATTTGCACCTATGAAAAGGTCACAAGGTGTTCCTATTGGTGGATTTTTTTCACGTAAAGTTGAACTTATTCGATAAATACACCGGGAGTGAATAGTGGCAAAATTTTCAATTATCTATAAACTCAATTCCCCTTTTTGTAGATGGCAAAGCAACAAATCCCCGAACCACAAAGAAAAATAATAGGTATCAATTGTGTTCTACGCAGGGCAGTGGAGATCACATGCCGCAGCATTCAGGTAAGGTTTTACCAAGATTATGCAAGAATATCGGCTGCAAGGGGAAGTCCAGATGGATCTGTTCGATGTGTCTAATTCCGCTCTGTTTGCAGAGAAATAGGAACTGCTTTAGAGACGTTCACCGATCAAAAAAAAACTTGAAGTAATTATACAGAAATTCAAATTTTGTGAGCACTAAGAGAACTTAATACAAAATTAATCATAAAACGTAGGAAAATATCATCAAACTTTATTACTAATTATAGTAAAAGCATGGGTGGTATTGATTGTCAGGATTAAACATTGTCCCCCCTCGCAATCACGCCCAGGTATATCAAGGGGGACAAAAATGATTTTTTTAAATATCTAACTTGGGAATATATGTTATATAGGATGGGTCATGTGAAGATTCCCACGCTCCTCTCATCACGTGCTCTCTAAAGGTTGTGGCCAAACCGGAGCGCTAATGTGAAATGATAAACAGATACCCCCCTGATCAATATTTATGAAGCCCTACCAGACGTTAACCCCAGTCCTCATTTCCCCTCGTCTAGTAAGACGCCGGGTGTTTTCGATTGGTCAGCGGGTTTTAATCGACGCCGAAACCTTAGGTTAATAACTGTTTATACAATATTTAGTTTAAGTTTAACGGAGTTCGACCGATAAAATAAAATAATAAATATCGCAGGAAGACAGGCCGGACTCCTCTTAGTATTAAAAAGTAATAAAATAAAAGATATGTTTAGATATAAGAATTATACTAAGAATTCCCTGATTGTAGCTGGGCCTGGGACCCCATATTTTTTCTTGTGTTCACAATAACAAAATAAATAAAGACGACAGAGAGAGGCAGTTTGGGTTGAGAGGATGAACATAAGATGGCCAATATCATGTAAAATGTAACTTTTTCCTGATCATTGCATAGCGCAGGCCATAAGCTCATAAAACCCTCGCCTCAGGCGGGTTAGGAACACACTGCAATATCTCACCTGGCGTAACATCCAGAAGTATAAATACGAGCGCACCGTCCGTACCAAGGCACTCTCTCTTCTTCACTCAACCCAACGCTATCTCTTCTACTTGGACAACAACCTACAACTGCCTTTGACTTCGCTTCCCCTGGGACCTCCGCCTCTTCTCATCCCTGGATACCCAACCACAGCAGTTCGCAAAATAAACAAAAGTCAAGATTGTTTCCCCTTGCAAAGGAACAAAATTTGAAGACCCGTAGCGAGCCCGACACCCAGGAAATTACGGCTACTGCAACGACTTGACCAGCACCCTATTCTACAGTCTATGCACCGGACCCCGAAGTGTCTGGAATACATGTCGTCCATTTCATTCTGTAAAAATTTGAATTTTTTTAATGTTAAATTGTATATTTAAAAAAAATACAATTTAAAAAAAAAATCCAAATTATTTCTAACCAGTTTAATTTTGTACCCTGATGATGCTTGTTAAGCGAAACCGGTTGGTCCTTATAAAATTAAATAAAATTCTCGTGGTTATAAACAAAGTTATTGTTTTATTTTCATTAAATATGTCTAACCACAAAGAGGCTGCTTTCTATCAAAATATTGACATTTTTATTTCTCTAATGATTTAAATGTGCCATTTTTGATATGCTGCCAAAACGACATGTTCGTGAATATGGTGTTGTTGACATTACGCCAACCAACATCGGTGACAGTCATCTTACCAGCCAGTGGCGTTATGTACATCATAATGGATGTTGTAGACAGTTTGAACCATTTCGGAATGTGCAGTATTAAATCATTTTCAAAATAAATAATTATGAATGAAAATATTCCAATCAAACATTTTTAGTGCAATGATCAGAATAAGAGATATAAACTTTAAATCTTCCACATATTTTTAACAGTATCCATAGTTTGTTAAAATACCCTATTCATATCTGAACTTTTACATACAGCTTACCTTTGGTAACAGAGCAATGCACGCCACTGCTAATTGGTTTTTTTTTAGGATGGAGGTAGTTGGAGATAGGGAGGAGGAAGGTTGGTAACTACCTGTCTTTTCAGATCTGGTCAACAAACACAGCTAAAGCCATTTCAAGCATCAGTTCGATTCTGAATGGTGGTATTTCACCAGGGCGATACTAACAGCATCTACCACCCTGGAACGTGCTATTATTGTAAGATAATTTTTTTCCAATCAAGCCTAGTAAGTAGGTAGTCATGAGTAGAAACTTATTTTTATCTTCAAACTTTAATTTTTCTATAAACTCAATTCTCCTTTTTGTAGGTGACAAGGAAACAAATCTTCCATGCAGAATTAAGAATAACGTGCATCAACCGTGTTTCGGACTGATATACCACATGCCGCTGCATTCCGGGAAGGTTTTCTCAACCAACTGCAAGAATACCAGCTGCAAAGGGAAATCCAGGTGGATCTGCTCCGAGTGTCGAGTTGCTCTCTGCTTGCATAGAGACAAGAACTGCTTTATAGAATTTCACAAAACAAAGAATAAAAACCAAAGCAATAAAATTGTGCAGAAATTCAAGAGCAAATAAACTTAAAGGACAATAGTAGACGTAGATTTATCATATTGTGGGAGAACAATGAAATAATCTCACACCTAACAGTGAATTATTTATTCAATTATTTAGTTAGTTTAGGAAGTGAGAACTTATCATACCTTGCTTATTACATTACCATGACTTTTCTTTTAACTTTGTGCTGCTGCAACGTGTCTAAAATATATTTATAGCTTGGCATATAATTGGAGATATTTATTATTTTGAACCTACAAAATGTCATAACATGGCAACACCAAGCTGCTCACTTCGTCTTTGAAATGTGTTCTTCATATTATCATTATTAATTATTCAAATGTTTTCACATAATTAATAATTTTTTATGTGAATACCGCACAAGAGTCTTAACTGCTCTCAACCATAGAGAGACTATGGCATCCCCAATTGGGATATAAGAAGGGAAAGAGGAAGGTGGGGATGTACCTGGAAATTCAGATTTGGATGCCAAACACGACTAAAGCCATTTCAAGCTATATTTCGATTCTGAATGGTGGTCTATCACCAAGGCAATACTGAAAGTATCTACCAATCTGGAATGTGGATTATACAGGGTGCGGCAGCATAACTTCCTTTTTTACAATGCGCACCATTCAGTCGGTTGATGTCGTAGCGGAGCGCTAGTGATCTCGTTCGAGAGGCGGACTTATAAAGTTTTGTTCCGACATAGTTTAGTCGCCATCATGCTTTGGAACAGTGAGGAGTGGTCGTTTGCCGTTAAGGCCTACTTTTCGAACGGATGTTCTGTGATCGCAACCCAGCGCGCCTTTCGGAATCGCTTTAATTTAGCCCCGTTGGCCCCTGTCCCAGACCGGAAATCAATTGTTATGTGTGTCAGTATGTTCAGACAAACTTCGGACAGACGAAGAACTGGAGTCCCTCGTCCCATTAGATCACCTGAGAACATTGAGGCAGTGAGAGCTTCAATATTGCGATCACCACGGCGTTCTGCGTGCGAACATGCGTCTGCCCTTGGACTTTCCGATCGTTCTTAACATGTTACAGATTTTTTTTTTCCCACGGATAGATGAGTTGGACTTGGTTCCAACAAGATGGTGCAACGGCACACACTGCAAGAGCATCGATGGCTGTTTTGAGGAAACACTTCCCAGAGCGCCTCATCTCAATTAGGGGCGATTTGGAGTGGCCGGCCCGCTCTCCCGATTTGTCCCCTTATGATTTTTTTCTATGGGGTTTTTTCAAATCCCGTGTTTACATGAACTGTCCAAGGAAGCTACAAGATTTGAAGACCTACATCCAGGAATAAATTGTCAGGATAACGCTTGATATGCTGGCAAGAGTCATGACAAACGCCAGAAATTGGTTTACTCAGTGTATGGAGAATGGGGGACGTCACCTACCTGATTTGATCTTCAAAAACTAAGTAAAACAAAACTTTAGGTATGTGCCTACATTATAAAAAACAAATAAAAACTTTCTGATTCATACAATGGGTTTTATTAAGTTTTGAAAAAGGGTAGTTATGCTGCCGCACCCTGTATATGGGCGATTTTTTTAATGTTTGCATATGATGATTTCACATTGTCCTCTGTCACAAAATAATAATAATATGAAATAGCAGCATCTCTGCTAGCAATGTGTTATGTTCTTAGAAAATCAGATAAATACACATTTTAGTAGCATGCAT
The DNA here is from genome assembly GCA_022606495.2 of Halesus radiatus. Taxonomy (NCBI): domain Eukaryota; kingdom Metazoa; phylum Arthropoda; class Insecta; order Trichoptera; family Limnephilidae; genus Halesus; species Halesus radiatus. The sequence goes on from JAHDVE020001173.1 coordinate 88,928, forward strand.
AATCTTTTTATTTTTTTTTTTAAACTTGAAAATAAGTTTTCAAGTTTTATCTGCATTTTTGCCATGTTCCCTCCCGGTATTGAAAATGTAGCAAAATGTGCTTTCTATTTATGTTAACCGTTTTGTTGTGGATAATAGTTAAATATATTTTTTAATAATTTTATTGTGTACGGAAATACAAAACTTTCTTTGAGATGACATACGCAAAAGAAAGTGGGAAAAAAAGAGTGGCGTAGATCGCAAAAGCAAAAAGTGCAGATTCAAAACAATATTCAACATTTACAAAATATATAGAGGAGAGGGTGGTACTAAATCGTTTTATACATTTTATAAATATAAACCTTTTTATGTGTTGTCACCCAGTATTCAAAATAGAGAAACTTGCCTATGTATAAAACATAGCAACTTTGAACAATTGTATTAATTACAGACTGCGAAATTGTGGAGTATTGGGGAATTACTAGAAGACATTTTCACTCGGTTAACTTGCGATTATAATCAAAAAATGGATTTATGGGGAGTGTGAGCTATGCAGAATACAAACACTGAAATATGAATTAAAAGATGGAAAAAATAACGAAGATATAGTATGGGAACAGTGGGATGATCACTAATCTAAAAAGACTGAAAGCGGAAGTGAGAAAACTATAATAACGGGAAAAATTAGAAAAACAGGAACAATCGGAGCTTTAATTCAGAATTTTTAAGACAAATTCGCACCTTAAAAAACACTATTAACAACAGTACTGGAAATGCATTAATAAAAGAAAATGAAGCTTTGATACTATGCGATTTTTCGAAGAATTACTGGAATAAAATGGCTGAAGAAGTGCAACTGTACACTGTGCAAAGTGTACTCCTCCGAACGATATAACAAAAACAACTGAAATTCACGAAACAACACGAGACCTTCGTACGAATTGCACTACTGCTTCAAACAAAAACAAACCACCTGACGAATTTTAAACAATTGATTTAAATAACATAAAAGTACTTAATCAAGAGCCTTATATGATTTCTTTACAAGAGACAGACTTGTTATTTGATTAAAGTTATTTACACGGTGAAATAAACATTGACAATGATGTCGAAGTTTTGAAAATGCTAGCCATGAATTCAATAGACAGCAAAGACGAATTTGAGGAACAGAATAGCACTACTGCTAAGATGCAAAATTACTTTAGAGATAAGTTGGATGTATGTACAACCAAAAAAGATACATGAATTAAAAAAAGATAAGGAAAATGACACAGATTCACAAAAAAACACTAAAGCATGAAAAAAATCTATTCTGAATGTAGTCAGCCATCATATGCACTGTAATAAATGTAATATTCGAAAGTCCTTTCAATGGATGACAAAGTGTATAGCGTGTAAAGTATTTGTTCATTTCGCAATGATTCGATTTTGTCTAAAGACATGTACAATGATTTTATTTGTGATACATGTTTTGGAGAGTAATTTCTACACGAGCATATAATATTAAGTGCTTTTACATTCGATGTTCATTAACATCAATCTAATAGAAAAAAGGAATAAAGTCGCGATAAACTACTTTTCAGTAGTTTGTCAACGGGAAGTATTGAAGTGACCGTTTTAAACCAAGCCTTACTTTTTCCATCTAGTTCCACTGAGTGACGGTCTACTGAAAAAGTCACATTTAATTATTGATTAGTTTTTAGCATTAAGAAGGGTAATTATTTATTTAGAAAACTAAATATTTGTTCCAAAAATTATCTTAATCTTCTAATTAAAAAGAGAAACAAAAATAAATCAACTCTTTTATATCCTTTGAGTCACGCAGTTATAAAAATTAAGGTATATTTTGAAGGTTTTGAAAAAACAAGAAATCTCAAATCAAATTATGATTACTACACAAATTAATTAAATTAAATGTGTAATTGCACACTAGCGACCTCTGATTTGTAGCCAAGGATCATAATTACTCAACCTCGGAGGTCTTCAAAAGAGGCCGTTGTTAGCGTAATGAATACGACAAAGATAGGGACGCTTAGATTGGACATGTAGAGTGGGTCAACAAAAAAAGAAGAATACATGATGCAAAGGGGAATGATATAAGAAGTCAGGATGTTGGATGAAGACATGGCACGATCAAGTTAATAAAATACTTGAATTGGGTCATGTCAAGATTTATAAAAAAATAATAGAAGATTGTGTATGAGAAGATGTAAGAATGTGAATGAATCAAGGAGAATGTGCTAAGAAAGAGTTGTGTGGTGGTCCTTCCTCTCTGCCTACCCCTGCGGATGAAACAGCGTAATGGTTGGTTAGTTACAGGTAACAGAGCTCTTGAAGTGATATTTTACAAAAAAATGGCCCTATATAAATTATCCACGTATATTATTATTATTACAACATTAAGCAAGCGTCTAACAACGTAACTAGAACATAAAACAACAACAAAGTAATGTCACGTTATTACGATCCTTCATATTATTATTCTTTGTATTGTAATTAAAAATCAAAACATGAAAGAATATTTCAGCAAAAGTTCGAAATACCTAAGTCAAGTAATATAAAATAATGTTAAGTAAAATAAAGGCACATTCACAAAGGTTAAAAAATATCACCCACGAGCGAATATTTTGTGCCCTTTGATGTTCAATACTTTTTACGTGTTCATTCGTCGATACGGTTTACTATACTTGATACGCCCGCTTTGGCTTGGCTGAAAAGAACCAAGGTTTTTTTTCTTTTTCTTGGCTCGCACCACGTGAGCAGAACTAGAGCCCGTGATCGGAACACACGGGCGCTTACGCTTCGTAACTCATATGAAGATTTTATTCACATGGGTCATAACTTCATATTGTTCGCAGATCATATGAAAGATTCATTTGTGAACATCGGAATGATCTATGATGCATGGAGTGGTAAATGATCTGTACGAATTGCTTCGCACGTGAACGACTCATCACTACTGCACCGACAAGGAAGGGGTAAGAAAGCATGTGGGAAGAGATCGAACAGTGGGCTTCTCCATAGCCGTCTAAATGAATTTGACAACATTGTATTTTGTAACTCGTGTGAACCTAAAGGCGTTCTTACAAAACACCTTTTTTCATACAGATTGAACGTGAGTTGTCTTTTTCTATGGAAAATTCTATAGTAAATTCCATAGAAAAAGACAATCCACATGAGAATTGGATGAAAAAAAGTATTGTGTAAGAGCGTCTTAAGTATGAACAGGCAACATGTCGATGTTATTTGACTTCCAAAGAATATTTTTGTGCTTCATGCATGAAAACAGTAGTCTTTGGGCACAAAACGAACCTTATTATTTTTGTTTCATATTCGGTTGACCATTATGAATGGTTTGAAGGAAAGTTTTGAGGTTGTGATGTACCCCCAACCCTACTATTCCTAATAATTCCTTCACCACACCCGATGAAGAAGGTCAACTTAGGTCAAGATATATGTGAAAATAATACTAATTTAATAATTTCCAGCTCAATACATCCCGATAAGTGGAAACAGAAAGTTGCTTTTGTTTGATGGTTTCACCTTCAACTTGGAGAAGCGAAGCTTGTACAGAAATAGGCAGAGGTGGCGCTGTTCGTCAAAACTAAAGGGTTGTAACGCCGTAGCTTATACTAAAGGGAGTATGGTGCTACAAATCAGAAGAATTCATACACATGAACCACCCAAATATGTTTTGGTCAATGGAAAATATATAAAAGTGTGATTCTATCTGAAATATGTAATTTATTTATTTATTTTCTTTAAGACACAAATAAAACGTTTACAAACATGCTAAAGCGAGCAGAGACCCAATGCATACACACAACGCACTGTAACTCTGTCAGTTATCATGCAGGCAAATCACCAAAACCAGCCACTTACAACTCGATGGTGTTTGGGTATAAACTAGTGCAAAATAGGATGTTAAAATGTTCTTTTGACGTGTTTTGACCTAACTAACATTATGATTATTCACATATTATCACATGGTCATGGTATTTAGGGTGTTTTCAGATTAAATACAGATATCAGGATTTTACCAATCAAAAACAAATGCACCAGTTACCGTCTTTTTACACTTAAAAGAAAATAACCAAAAATACAGTTATCAGGTTATTTCCAAACACCACCGAACTACTTGTAGCAACATTACTTTGATACAAGCTGTCTGTGTGTACAATCAATTTAGTTTAATTACTAAGATTTTATGTGTGTAATGCTCCGTGTATTTGCTCAACGTTTAAGTTTTTTGCGAACCGTTAGAGCGCTCAGCGTACCGACTTATCATCAGGGCCTTATATACATTCTCTCAAACTCGCAGTATACGAGGTGTGATCAAAAAATATGGTGAATAATTTTATTACGAACAAAGTAAGACGCTTACATCAAATTTGAATTAATCTCCTTCAAAGTACTCTCCTTGGCTAGCGATGCACTTAGCCCAACGTTGATTCCATGATTAGAAGCATTTTTGGAAGGTTTCTTTCAGCTACTCCGTCGTGGCCCTCTCAATGTCAGGAATGGTGTTAAAATGTTTTCCTTTTAGCACGGTTTTTATTTTTGAGAAGAGCAACAAGTCGCATGATAAATTCGGAGAGGGCGGATGTGGACAGACAGAAACCTTTTTTTATAGCCAAAAACTGGCGGATCAGAAGCAAGGTGTGGCGCAGCGCGTTATTGTGATGAAGGAGGAAGCCGTTGTCCCATTTTTCTGGTCTCTTTCTTCTTACATCATCTTGCAAACATTGCAGTAAGCCCTTGTAATATTTGGAGTTTACAGTTGTTTCCCTTGGAACGAACTCTGATCGCACTATGCCCTCACTATCAATAAAAACAGGAAGCATGAGCTTGACATTCGAATTTGACTGATGCGTCTTCTTAGGACAAGAAGAGCCACTCATTTTCCACTGGGAACTCTGACTTTTCGCCTCAGGATCATATCCATACACCCAAATTTCATCTCCAGTTATAATTTTGGACATGAAGCCCAGATCTGCTTTAAGACGATCTTTTAATTTCATGCAAACTGACAAACGATTTTTATTTTGTTTATCAGTCGAAATCTGGGAACAAATTTCGCACTCACTCGTCTCATTTACAAATTATTGATTAAAATGCTTTGCACGGACCCGTACGAGATATTTAGTTCTTCTGTAAACTCTAGAAATGTCTTTTGCCTGTTTGCACAAACTATTTTTGCCACTTTTCACATGTTTTCGTTTGTTTTTGAGGTCGACGGATGTTCCGACCGTTTCTCGTCTTCAACCGACTCATTTCCGCTTTTAAATCACTTATACCACTTGTAAACAGTCTTCAGAGTCACCACATTATTGCCATATACTAATTTTAACATTTCATAAGCTTCTTTGGCACATTTTTTGCAACTTTAAACAAAACTTAATGTTAATGCGTTGTTCGAAATCCATGATGCACAACAATCTGGAAGCCGGCTGACAAGTCATAACTTGTTCAAACTTGATACTGACTATCTCAAAGGACTTATTACTTCAAATGAATCTAGCGCCAGCAGTTGCGGCTATAACGATGCATTCACCGTATTTTTTGATCACACCTCGTATATCGGTCTACGGAATGTATCAGTATGTGAGCTACACGCTACATTTATTGGACTGCAAGGATCAGTATGCGAGTCACTCGCAGGTTACACAATGTATCGGGACATGTCTGACAGACTTTAACCAGCGATTACTGAGCTTATTTAGAATAATAAATGTACGAGTAGATGTCATTTTTTTCTCAAGTCTGTCGGGTACGTCCTGATACATCCCATATATTGATCTGATAGAAGCATTGGTAAGCAAGTTACTCGCAACATATAATATTAATCTGCTAGAAATATTGGTAAGCATGTTACTTGCACCATATAAATATTGATCTGCTAGAAACATTGGTAAGTGAGCTGCTTGCACTATATAAATATTGATCTGCTAGAAACATTGGAAAGTGAGCTGCTTGCACTATATAAATATTAATCTCCTAGAAACATTGGTAAGTGAGTTACTCACACTATACGAATATTGATCTGCTAGAAACATTGGTAAGCGAGCTACTCACACCAAATAAATATTGATCTGCTAGATTGGTAAGCAAGCTACTCACACCGTATAAATATTGATCTTCTAGAAACATTGGTAAGCAAGCTACTCACACCATATAAATACTGATCTTCTAGAAACATTGGTAAGCAAGCTACTCACACCATATAAATACTGATCTGCTAGAAACATTTAAAAGCGAGCTACTCACAACACTTATTGATTTGCTAGAAGCATTGGTACAAATACTAAAACCAAAATGGTGAGAAAAAAAAAGTTGTTTGTATAACCCAGCCAAAATGTCAGTATGCCCACTGCACTAAGTTATTACAAAAAACTCTAACACGATGCTGTCCCCAAAGCTCAGTATTTCATAGATAACTCATGTACACAAAGACGAAGTAGAAAACCTATGTATAATACATAAAATAATATCTCCGAAATACATGAATAATCTAAAAACAAGAAATACAGTTTTAATTTTTCTGAACCAATTAACATCTCCTCCGTCTGCCCACATTGTTTAATTTTTTTCATACTTTTTTAAATGTGAATACTACACAAGAGTCCCAACTACTTCCAACATTCTTGGAGCCAGTGTGACTATGGCATCCCCATCTGAAGCATGTTGTGAGGCTGTAGGGAGTGGTGAAGGGAAGGAGATGGGAAAGAGGAAGGTGAGGTTGTACTCGGCTATTCAGATCTGTTCACCAAACATGACTGAAGCCAATTCACACAATACTTCGATTCTGAATGGTTTTACCAGAGCGATACTGAGAGTTTCTACCATTCTAAAATCATATATACCATAGTCCCTCTGGCTCCAAGCAGTTGGAACTATGACATGAAGAAAAGTGACACAAAAAAAATTCTGTCACATATATTATGTATCATTTCCATTACGGTTGCAAGGAACATTAATATCTACGCCATTTCCTTTTCAGCTAAATTTATCCCTTTATCAAATGGAAAGAAGCTTCTGATCTTGGACTCCTATACATTCTCCATTCACAGCACAAGTGGAGAAAATGTTGTACGCTGGCGCTGTTCCTCAGTCAAAAAGTACCGATGTAAAGCTGCGGTCCACACGTTCAATGACATAATTTTATCCGTTAAAAGTAGACATTTGCATCAGCCACCTAAACGCTTCTGGTAATCTGATAACGAGACCGAATAATAATATATACAGTGGAACCTCGCTTTACGCATTAGTTCGTCCCAGAATCTTACTCGTAATGCGAAACACTAATATAGCAAAACAATTTTTCCCACAGGAATTATGAATTATGGAACGATAATGCGTTTCATGGCGAAAAATAAAATTTGAACGTTTATTCAAACAAAATAATATATCGATAGGAAAGTAATTTATTATTTATGATACCTAATTCTTTTTTACTCGAAAGCTATCTAGAGACATTTGTTTTTGCCGATGCTTCAAAAATTTGTGAAAATGCGACACAGCATTATCATTAAATAAATTTATAGCAAGCATAGCCACTACCCTATTAGGGTGATGCTTTTCAATGTACGATGAGACAATTTCCGCAGTTTCAGCATTTGTCTTATTGCTGGGGAAGATGTTAGCTTTGCTGTTACCTCCTCCTCTCCTGGCGAACTCTCCTCCACTGAAACACAATGTAACTCCATAAGCTCTCCAGTGGTCAGCTCCTGAGTGCTCTCTTCCACAAGCTCATCTATCTGTTATCCAGCTACCTTCAGCACCATGATGTTGCTTAAAGATACAATATCATTGACTACATACTCCACAGGTACTGTCTTAGACCCCTCGAAGTCGCAACAGACAACGCTGTCTGGCCAAAACTCAAAGTGAAATTGGTCCCTTCTGCCACTTCAAAACAATGCTCGAAGAGTGATTTAGTGTAGAGCTTCTTAAAGTTAGAAATGACCTGCTGGCCCATAAGCTGGAGTAGAGGATTGATTGTGGGGGGCGGAAATTGGACCTTGATGAATTTAAATTCTACACGAAGGTCAACTTGTGCTTTAGTTTTACAATCTGGGACTCCCGGTATTCTCCTCGTCACTCGTTATGCGAAACGAAGCTCGTTAAGCAGGTATTTTTTAACAATTTTTTTTGCTCATTATGCAAATCTCGCGTTATGGGAGGTGATTGTTAAGCGAGGTTCCACTGTGATTTATGCACTTTATGCGAGAAAGGTAGTTCCGCCTTTTACGACAGCCAGTACTATATTTAGCGGGAAAGGCATTGCTATCCGATATTTTTTATATAAATATACACTGTACAATAATCTCTTTGTAAAGGTCATGTACCAACTATTATGTATATGCATAAAAAAATGTGATACAAGTCTTCCTTAGCATAATGTCCTTAATGTGCAGGAATATTTTAACAAAGGGACACTATATTGAACTCTTAGAATGGGTAATAAAACATCACCCTTACGGGACTAGAGATGCAGCAATTTTTTTATTTATTATAATTTGGGCCTAGTGAAAACAATAGTAATTTGTCATTTAATAAAATATGTACCTTTTTTGTATTAAAAACTATCACCTTACCAACTGGCGTTAACTTCAGTTTTATTGAATCATATTATACAGTATGTTTTAACATCAGATAATACTTTTATAATTGAAGTGTGGTAAACACTACTTAAAAATATTATATTCGAACAATATAACATGGATTATATTCAACAATTTATTGTTTTCGCCCGTATAAAGTGTGTTATTTTTTTTTTTTTTTTTTTCGTTTTTTACACCTACTTTATATAGATTTATTATTATTTTTCTTATATAAAAACAGTTATTTTCCAATGTACACTTTATATTTATGGTTATTGTATCACCTTTATGTAAAAGCCTTTTTTTAGGTGTTTAAATAAATAAATACATACAATAGAATAATAATAATTAAAAGGTTATTTTGAAAATGTTGTAGGTACAACTTGACACAGTTAATTTCACATGCGGCCAATAAAGGAACTGACGAACTTGTTTTTAAATCCATGGTTTTTATAATCCACACTAGCAGCACCACCAACTGAAAAGTTAACTGTGTCAAGCTGAATGTGCGCATTTGGTATTTTTATCATAAATTCAAAGAACCTAACCATTTTTTTTATGTTGCATCTTTTTTTTTATAAACTTAAAATAGTTCCACTTCATGTCGTCTAATATAAACTTTTATTACATTTTAATTTACGTATTGAATATTTCTAATACTTTTTACATACATCATTTTTACATTTCCTACTCCAAATAATATGCTTAATCTAGGTACGTTTTTAATTTCACTGGGCAATAAGATATGCATTTTAATATCTTTATAGAGTAAACAATTTTGTTTGTTTTTTTTATTAATTTTTTTTATTTTTATAAGAACCAATCATTTTGTGGTTTGACATCATATTAAATAAAACAACACTTTGTTATAAACCACGAATTTATTGTATTTTTGCGCCAACCGATTTCACTTAGATCAAGCTTCATTAACCTTTTAAATGCCAGTTGGTACAAGTGTAGCTGTGCACAGCAGGCCGGGAATTTTTAATCAAAATAATTCATTTTTAAATCTTATTTTTATATTTTATAAATTAAAAACATTACACCTTGAAAGGATATTTAAATGACTTACCAAATTTATTCAATGTGCGACGTATTTGCTTCCCTTCACTTAAATAAACATATTTTAATTTTTCAGAAAATGTCAGGGTTGTCACAACTTGTCACAGAAATATGGGAACTTGCATTAGAAAAATATTAACAATTAATTAAAAGAAGCCATTATTAAGATCGATTGTTTTTTTTTTATTGTAAACTAAATTATAATTTTTTTGTCGTTGTAGGTTTTTTGATAGGCATACTACACATCTGGCCGTAGGTGCTGGTTTTTTTGCAGTTGGAGGTAGTTTGTCCGTAAAGTGCCTTTCGGTTAGACGTGATATTAGACCTGTAAAATCGATAATATCAGAAAACTGTAATTTCGTCTGTTTAGTGAAGTACTACAAAATCATCCCAATAGATGTCTCTGTGTGTTCCATATTTTAAATTAATAAAAAACGGGACATATGTATGATTCAGAGGCTCAAAGAAGAGTGAGAAAACTTGCTATTTTTCTATGGCCGGCCTGCTGGGCATGGCCAAGAATGCGAGAAATCTCGCTCTTGACATAGAAGCGGTTAAGGGAAATACAATAACTAAATAATAATACTGAGTTATTGTGTATATATAGGTAAAGAAAATAATATAGTGAGACAGATATTACAAAAAAAGAGAATACAATATTAGAGGGAGACAACAATAATATATGTATATATATTATTACAAATAAATAGTAAATACTGGAGTGTTTTGGGGACATAATGTAGTGATTAAGACAATCCTATAATGATTTATACAAGGTGGAGCCATTATTAATGGTATTGATTACATAATTATAATTAAATGGGTGAGTGAGAAAACATAACAGAGGTATAGTAAGTTAATAATTGAAGGATTCACAGGAAACATGTTTTTTTGTTATGATCTAAGTTAAACCGGTTGGCATAAAAATACAATAAATTTGTGGTTTATAACAAAGTGTTTGTTTTATGTAAAACAATTTTGTATTAGGAATGTTTTTTTTGATGTTGTCTAATATCTTCTTTTTTTCTTGTATGGTATATGTGGAATTCTTTATTTTAATGTAGTTTGTCTCTAAAGTAAGGTGGTAGTGAATTGTCAAAAACTTTGTAAATAAAAAAAAAATTACTTATAGAAATACAATACCTGTTCAAAAATATTTTGATAAGTTTATTTTTAAACCAATTACTTTTCTATTAAATAAAAAATTATTAAACTTATGGGTGTTTTCAATAAATATAATTAAATGATAGCATATTTGGCTGTGTCAGCACAACATAATGATTACAGACAGATCATAAGTAAGTGGGTATCCCATAAAAAGGTTATTTATTACTTTATTAGTTAACACATTTTATTTTTATTTTACTTACAGGTTGTCAATACATTGTACAGGGTGGATTCAACCTTCTAATGGTGAACAAATACACATTTTCCCTTCTGCGAACATGCGCAGGAAACAAAAAAACATGGCGGTGTTCCATGTACAAGAGCATGAAATGCAAAGCCCAAATATTAACTGTGGACGATATAGTTATTCCGATCATGAGTATTAATCGCCATACTCACCAACCGAGGATATAAATCATAAATGATGAAATCAAAACAAGGGAGATGAAGTATATGCATGAAGTGCCGCCAACTTCGCTCATCAGCCATACTACTGCAAATCACATCTGCAACCGGCGCCCGGCCTTTGTTTCTACCTATATACCAAATTCATAACTTTTATTGGCTTCACCGCTTTGATAGTCCATGCAGTTTGGTCGTAGCTGGGCAACAGTCGGCACGCATCCATGCCATATCTCCCTTTGTTTCTATTATCTATATATTAAATATTTAAAAAGAAAACAATGAGACTAGATGCAAGATCACAATAAAGCACTCCAATTAAAAATACGGTTATTCGTACAATTAATTAATCGATGACGGATATCATTCTATCCCGTTCGCAACACCATCGCGGAGCCATGTGTAGAGTTTGAAAACTATTATGACGTCATCTGATTCAAATTTGTTTATAGTTCTTACTCTCAAACTTTGGAATCAGACCCATTTTCACGAGACAAAATTAGAGTGAAAAACGTACCTTAAAAATATGCTGAAGTAAAAAAATTATTTTATAAAAATAGTGCAGCTCCTCGTTTCAATACATCGAATAAAGAAGAACACAAGGAATGCGATGTGGGCGTGTTTCGTGATCCAAAAGTTTGGCCAATCGGACCTTAAATTTTTAATACAAAAAATTATTTCATCATCATTTCATTTTGATCGGAATGGCAATATACAATGCAGGCAGAATAAAAGTATAAGAGTGACAGAGTGCTGTATTTTCATTGGCTCTCTCGATGCTAAAACCAAAAGGTACTAAATCAGAGGCTACACCGGCTTCCATTCAAAACTACATGGGAGGCAGTTCTAGTGTATTCTTTATTCTATGTTCCAATGACACAAATGGATCTAGAACTATTGTTCTGAAAACAAGAGCTTTACTATTTTTCTTTTTATTTTCTGTGCCTTATTCTGTTTCATATTCTTTGAATATTATTATTGATATTGTTTCAATAATCATTAACATTATTTTAGTCGTGATTTATTCAGCATAAATATGTTTGATTTGTTCATATATTTTTAATAAAACTGCCTAATACATTTTAATTTTTTTTTTTGTTATTACAAAATAATTAATGTACTTTCTTAATAATTGATTTTTATGGTAGGTCAACTACCATTCTTATCATTATCACCTTAATTATAACTTACCTTCATATGTTTTCATCATTTGGAACCGTGTCCTGCTTGCTGGTGTGGAAAGAACGTTGATATATTCCGCTTGACCTGTTTAGCAAGTATATTTACAAACTCTATAATCTCTATTATTTCTTCAACTATTATGTTGACTACAGTTGGCTACAAATATTATATTCTTTCAAATAAACAAAAGATATAGACTAAAACCAAAGACATTTTTTATTTCCTCATTGATTGTTTCAAGTACACAAATGGCATTGATTACAAAATAATAAGATTCTATTTCTTCTTAAATGAAAATTTATTTTGTTTTAACCACTTTATTAGAATTTATGCACTCTGTCAACTAGTTTCGGTTATATCCTAACCTTCTTCGGGACAGTATTATTGTAGGTTAGGATATTACAATAATACTGTCCTGAAGGAGATTAAAATATAACCGAATCTTTCGTTGGTAATTCTATTTCCTCAACGATTCTTGCAAATAAACAAAATATATATTATGTTGATTTATTAAGATGATTTTTAAACCTTCTTCCAATTTTTACCTTTGCATCAGTCTGAAGATGGCCGTGATAGGGTGAAACCAGACAGGTCAAAAATAAAAAGTGGAAGAAAGTTTTAAAAGATATTTTAATAAATCATTGTAATGGAATTCCGCCACGAATTGACAGTATCAAAAATAAAAGGTACATATTATGTATTAAAACTATTAACACTTTTCTTTCTCTCACTGATTCTTGTAAATAAACAAAAGATATTGACTAAAGAGACTTTTCTATTCTCTCATTGTGATTATTGCAAATAAATAAAAGATATTGACTAAAACTGAGAAGACTTTTCTATTCTCTCATTGATTCTTGCAAATAAACAAAAGATATCGACTAAAACTTTACGACTTTTTTCTATTTCCACAAAGATTCTTGTAAATTAACAAAAGACATCAGCTAAAACTAATAAAACTGTTCTATGTCCTCAATGACTCTTGTAAATAAACAAAAGATATCGACTTGAACTAATAATTTTTGCACTATTCACATTCCAGATGACTTGTTCTACTTCAGCAAGAGTCGACAAGGTAACAACATGCTTCATTATAGGGAACACAAGTACTGTTTGGACAAAAAGAACGGGTACAAAAGCTACTGGCGCTGCCTGCAAAGGAAAACATGCAGAGCGAGGATCCACACCAATCATGATCTCATAGTGGGGGATAATAAGATAAAACACACCTGTGAAATGATCCCTAAATCCAAAAATGATTCAAGGGTAGAGGACTCGGACTAATGGCAGAGTTACGTGGCAAATCCTTGCTCTATCACGAATGATTGGCATCAAATAGATTCTGGAAAATGTGATAAAATATGAATGCCAGTATTATATTTATAATCGTTTAAGACGCTTTGAAGTATATATTTTTAACAGAATAATAAGTAGAATGAATGCAAAACGGCTAAGTTTGGGGTGTTCGTTACATTTAAATAATAGTCAGCGTAATTGTCATTTATTTGCATTTAAACGTTAAACTTCGATTCTCGGCCCGTTTCAGCGTATGATTAAATTTTCAACAGCTGTCAAACATAACGGACATGCTGTTATGCTCTGATGGCTGATCACCCTATTCAAAACCCCATTAAAAATTGCCCTAATCGTTGATCGAATGTGCCAGAGGTTGAAAGAACCCAAGCCTTAGTTTAAAAACTATCAAACTCAATTTCCATTGTTATTTATGAAAAATTACAATTGGTTTTGCATTATCTGTGCGGCATGATACACTTGTGTGTTATTGTATTATAATGAACAAATTATAAAAAAATTCCAACAAAAGATTAATATTAATGTCATTGTAAAGAAGTTGTGTGAAAAATATTGAAATTCGTAAAGAATGAAAGGTTGATGTAAGCGTAATGAGTAAGATTAAGAAAGGGACACTTATATGGTTTGGGCATGTGGAGCGAACGAACGAAAAAAGGAGTGTTAGAAGAATGTATGACGTGAATGTGAATGGAAGAAGAAGTTGGGGACACCCGAGGAAGACATGGCACGATCAAGTGAATCAAATACTTGAGCCGGGCCATGTCAGAAGTCGAAATAATAGAAGAGAATGTATGAGACGATGTATGAATGTGAATGAAGCAAGAAGTGTATGCCAAGATCGAGTAGTTTGGCGGTCCGCCCTCTCTGCCTACCCCTGCGGAGAAACGGCGTGATGGTTAGTTAGTTTAGTTAGTAAAGAAGTCTTACTTTATTGGCTATGTCACACGCAGCCATTAGCAAGGACAGTGACAAGTCTCGACACAGGAATTTCCCAGTGAAATAGACATTGGTCAATCCTTTATGTATTATGTTTTAACAAGATTAATAAAAAAAAATCATTAAGTTAATTTTAAGTCACTGTCCGAGTGTGGATATTTTTTATTCTGTCTCTGGGGTCATCTTTAAGGGGTCGAATCATACTGACCCCTAAATTTGACTTAAATTCGAATTAAGTTCATCAAAATTATTTAATGTTTAACCCTTTGAACCCTATAGGCCGGTAAATCGGCCTAATTTGACGAAGCAAGTAACCTAAAGGCATAATTTATTTGTTTGCTACAGGAAGTTTGCAATTATTATGAACTAAAAAATTGTTTTCTTATTGACAATTGATTTTTGATCGAAATTGCATTATTAATCAAATATTATTTTTTGGTCAAAAATTGCTGAGGAGCTCAGAGATATGATGCTAATACAATGAACGCCTTAGGGTTCAAAGGGTTAAAAAAGTAGGCAAAATCGCCTTCAAATTTCTAGTCAAAGAAAGATTCCTTCTTGGTTGCTTTTTTAAGTTTGTATGATCTCAAAATATGTTAAATATTACGATTGGGGAGTTCTTTTTAATTAATGACGCATTGCTAGTCTCAAAGATTTTATGGAAGAATGGACAAGTGATATTATATTAAGATGTTTATGGATGAAAAATACTAATTACTATATTTATTATGAATTCAAAATAAAAATATGAATAAATATAAGTGTGTTTTGTATCTTAACTCTTTTTTATGTGAATACCGCACAAGAGTTCCAACTGCTCCCGACTATCCGAAGCCAGTAGGACTATGGCATCCACAATTTATTGTGGTATGTTGTGAGACTGAAATGAGTGGGGAGGGGAAGGTTGGGAAGTAGGTACCTAGCTATTCAGATCTGGTCAACAAACACGGAAAAAGCCATTTCAAGCAATGATTCTGAATGGTGGTATTTCACCAGGGCGATACTGAAAGTATCTACCACTCTTTTAGTACTAACTTTTGCACTATATACCTACTTAATATTTGACTTCTCTAAGGTTGCGCAAAACAATTCCCCCCCTTTACTGTTCTGTTGTCTTTGTAGTATATATTATATTATTAAATAATATTTTATTTGTGTTTTAAAGGTACTGCCGTCATAGAGCTATCGAAGAAGAATAAACAAATATTGGTGCTGAACGGATTCAGGTACAGGGTGAATGTTCAAAAGGGGATGAAGATAAATTGGCGGTGTGCCAAAGGATGGTGGTGTAAGTCGAAAGTCCTCACCATCAGCGACCAAATATACTCCGTGTCGGCGCACCCACACGACTGTCTGAATCTCGGCAAGCCAAACTTCTAGGAAGTTCCATGAAAAAACTAGGAAGTTCAATAAAAGGATTAGGAAGTTCGATTAAAAAAAAACTAGAAAGTTCGATTAAAAAAAAACTAGAAAGTTCGATAAAAGATCTGAAAATTCGATATAAGGACTAGGAAGTTAAATACTCTTAATTAACTCTTTTAAATATTTCTGATTATTATGCAATTGTTATTGAATAAGTTAATGATAAAATAAAAAATATTTTGTAAACTGTCTCAACACAGAATATCCCTAATGAAACAGGCGTAGTAAATTTTTTTGTGTAAACTTGTATTGTGTAGATGTACTAATAAAATACGTAGAAGGACTAAGAAGTCCGAAGAAAGGACCAGAAAGTTCGATAAAAAATAGAATGTTTGAAGAAAGGTCTAATAAATTTGAAAAAGTACCAAGAAGATCGATAAAAGGACCAAGAAGTTTTATAAATGGACTAGGAAGTCCAAAAAAAGTACTAGGAAGTTCGAAGAAAGGATCAGGAAGTTTTACAAAAGATAGAACATTCAAAGGAAGGATCAGGTGGTCCCTAATCCTAATTAAATTTAATTTATTTGCGCACACTGGGATTCGAACCTGCGACTTTGGATTTTGGTTGAGGATCTTATCGACCATGGAGGTCATCATTCGTCATTGTAATAAATACAAGTTGCATTATGTTTTGTCTGTATGTCATCAATAATTGTTGTTGGATTTGATATTTCTGCAAATAATATTAAGAAATGTGTCTCTAATTATTATAAAGTAACATTATATGTGCGGCAATATGTAATTCTTTCTAGCAATAACTCTGAAACCAACTACAGCGCAAACGGGCCTAGTTCTGTCTATTTTAAAAAGACATTTAGATTTTGAAAATCTTATTTGCTATTTCATGTAAATATATAAACTATTTCATCAAGCAGAAAAGGCAGTTCTAGTCTCTAGCGTAGTATTGCATAGCGTTTGTATAACGCCATTTATGTGAAAAACTACTTCAAGAACAATATGTAATTTTATAATATAAATATGTACTATCGTTGTTGTTATAGCATAAAACACTGTAACATGTATTGAAGTAATTAAATAAAAAAACATATAGCGCACAATATTATTTAATTTTATTTAATAATCAACTGGTTTCAGCAGTACCATGCCATTTTCAGGACAATTTTAAACTTAACAAATCTTCTAAAGATACAGAAATCAATTAGTAACATATTAGAACAGTTCAAAGGTTGTTAAATCTAAATATAAACACAATAATAGTGAAAACCTAGTACGGAGAAAGCAAGTAGTCACCTATAAAACAAAACAGAAATGAAGTACTACAGATAAACACATAAGAACATAGTGAAAATTCAGCAAAGACAGAGCAAAGAGCATGCGGATACAAAACCAATGAACATATAATAAGAATATAAAAGTGTAGTTCTGTACACTTATTTATTATAGTATACTTCGATGGATTGATTTTTATTTGATTCAAAGACATATTAAAGTAGTTAGCTACTTCACAGTACTCTTTACCATGAACCAGAGTTGGTCGATTGCCAGGAGTCTATTTATGTTAGAGAACAGTTGTACGTGCCTCCTGGCTATGCACCAGTGCCGAAAGGATCAATGATTTTTCAGAGCACCTTCCAATAAATCCCGGTACTACAACATATCATAATTTTTCAGGTTCTGCAAAATTTCTGACGACATTGCATGGAGCGAGATTGCTGATCGTAAAGGAGTACTCCTACACCAAACACAGAACTGCAATCAACGGAAAGGTGCGCTGGCACTGTTCATCACGAAATGGGTCGCATACTTTCAAAAAGTGTAGGTGCTTCGCCTATACGCTTGATAATAAACTGTTCTCCGTAAGTAAACATATCCACAGTCACGAGAAACCTGTGTTCTTAAAAACTACTAAAGTCAATAAATGAAACAGCAGACAAATAAGAAATCGTCTTACTGTGACTTATGAATAGGACACGGATTTTGGTGAGGCCTGTATCGAAAAGTGATATAAAAATGTATTGACTGACTGTAAGACAAATTAATTTCTATTCTAAATATTCTTAATAATCAAGTAAATATGTCTTACAGTCCCATATTAGATATATTTCCCGTTAATTCATAATTTCCCACTTCTTCATCCTCCCTCCTTTGATGTTCTGTCTCTTTCTTTTTTATGTATTATTCCATTCTGTTACACGTAAGCATATCTCTGTCTCACAGTTCCATTGTTTCGTTTTATATTTTGTCTCCTTCTTTTTGTATATCTCAACTATATGCTTACTCTATGTATTTTTGTTTAGTTTTAAATTTTACCCTGATGAAGCTTGAGATAAGCGAAACTGGTTGGTGTTGATTTAAAAATAAATCGGTGGTTCAAAACAAAGTGTTTGTTTTATTTAATAAATACATCAAACCACCGAGTAATTGCTTTCTACGAAAATAAACTAATTAATAAGCTAGCAGTCCACAATGGAGTGCTGATACCAACCCTGATGTATGATAGTGAGGCATGAAATTGGCAGAGGAAGGATGAAAATAAACTGAATACCGTAGAAATGAGATCTGAGACGAATGTATGGTAAAACCATGTATGATCGTGTGAAAAATATTGAAATTCGTAAAGAATGCAAGGCTGATGTAAGCGTAATGAGTAAGATTAAGAAAGGGACGCTTAGATGGTTTGGGCATGTGGAGCGAATGAACGAAAAAAGGAGTGTAAGAAGAGAATGTATGACGCGAATGTGAATGGAAGAAGAAGCCGGGGACGTCCGAGGAAGACATGGCACGATCAAGTGAATCAAATGTTTGAGTCGGGCCATGTCAGAAGTTGGAATAATAGAAGAGAATGTATGAAACGATGTATGAATGTGAATGAAACAAGAAGTGTATGCCAAGATCGAGTTGTTTGGCGGTCCGTCCTCTCTGCCTACCCCTGCGGGGAAAACGGCGTGATGGTTAGTTAGTTAGTTAGTAAAATACTTAACACAGACGTTTTAAGTTTTCGCTAATAATGACTAAGTTTCTGGCTTTAGCCAATGTCGGTTAGGATTACCTATCCAAACAACCGCTTAATGTATGGATATTACAAGCCAATTACTGGATATATAAAATATCCATACATTTTCGACCGAACAGTTACATGAAATAAAGTCAACATAATACGATAATTATTTAGTTAGTAAAGTTGTACTAATTAATAAAGGTACCAGCAGATGGCACTGATTGCTACATTTGTGATTTGTATTGAAAGGCACACCCTTTTCAACACTAACGCAAATGAGTCGTTCTTTTAATGAGCATCGCACACATATGTACATTTTTTGTGTCGAATGAAGACAATATTTTAATATGACGTGTGTGTCCATTTTGCGTATTTAATTGCTGCCTTTGATACCTTATAGTGCGGTTGGTGAAGCGCTCGTGGCACTGCGATTCCTAATTAATGCTTCGAGCGTATTTTTGAAAGTATGGATTGATCTTAAAATAATTATATAAATTTGAAAACTATTTTTAATTTTATGCGAGTAAGGTAGAGTAGGCAGTGCTTACGTGCGTATATGGCACGCCCCTGATTATACTGTTGTTAGTTTCACATTCAGGCCACCTATACAGACCTTGTGATTAGGTTTACTATTTTCTCTCCTTAAAAAGAGCCTCTGCACAGCATCTCCATATTTGGCATAAAGCTTGAAGGAAGCCTCAATGCTTCATGTGTGAAAGTGTAAAATATATTCATATATCAGCATACACTCAACAAACTTTAACCTCCTGCTACTTTGATTCCTGAGCTTACTTGAGGTAAAACATGTATATGTGTATGTATACCAGACGTGACTATCAAAGTTTGTAATACCCTCCGTTTGCATAACATCAACCAGTACATAACTCAGTAGGTGGTACGACTAGATACGAAATCAACTACTGAGTTCGTGCAGCTTCGAACGAGAGACGACTAGATACGTTTTTCGATCGAGCTAGCATATAGTAATGGTCAGGCTCACACAGACGACCTGACCACAAGCGAGAGAGAGAGAGAGAGAGGCGACTAGATACGCGTCTCTGTCTTGTTTGTTATGTCTGCACAAATAATTAATTGTGCAACGCCCGACTTTAATTTTAACCTGATAGAAGCGACTAGATACGCATCCCTATCTTGTTATGTTTGCACAAAATGAGGATTTGTGCAAACGCCCCATTTCAGTACATATTGGCTTTCGACAAGCGTAGTTCCGGGGTTTAGAGGAAGTGATGATAAGGTGCACGTTATCGTTTTCTTTTTTCTACGCCTCTGAACCTCGTTTTCGTGCCGAGACGCTACTGGGTGCTAACGGGACATTTCTCCGACCCCCGCCACCCCTACGGTCGCTCCTGGCGACGGTCCCGAAAACAGAGCGGGCTCTCATTGGTCGAGCTCCTCTGATCCACAAAAAACTTATCAAAATTATTGTTCTGCCAAAATTGTCTGTCTTTGTAAGCGATTCCTGCGGCTGCGATGACTGATCTAAATAAACGATCTTTTCTGATCTGTTCATTAGCACCCGCGGAATCGAGTAAACTTACTCAATTTATGTATGTACAATGCATTTTTTTGTAATTTAACGGCAAAGTATCACCTGTCCTACTTTGACCCCCATGACATACTTTGTAATAATTTTGGTTTCTTTAATAAAAAATAGGTGAAGATTGCAATAGGCTCAATTCAAGCAGAAGGTCGTGATTGACATCCTAATTTTTTGATCAAGTCGATCCAAGATTGACAGAGTTTACGGCAGCTCGCGAAATATTCACGAGTTCAAACTGCCCGATTCGCCGCACGGTATCGCACCGAAGTACTTGAACGACGAGTGCAATTCTAAAAAATCAGAGTATTCTCACGGATTCAACACGCCTTCTAACTACTTCGCGTGCATCTTCACCCGGCCTGAAAACCGACCGTGACTTTCTCTTCACCCTCACCACCTCCTTGCAAGAAATCGTTTGCCTTTTTCAAGGCATTTCCCCCTTCCTTCCTACCCTGCTCTGAAGCGTCGAAGTGGCCAGCCTGATCTTTTTCTTCTAAAAACGTGCGGCAAGAGTTTACAGATCTTGTCCCGTACATGGTCCTTCTTGAGCCAGGATCTACTTCACGCCTTCACGACTACTAGTGACGTCTTCTCGCCTTCACGCCTTCAGTGACGTCTGCACGCCTTCACGCCTTCAGTGACGTCTGCACGCCTTCTCGCCTTCAGTGACGTCTGCACGCCTTCTCGCCTTCAGTGACGTCTGCACGCCTTCTCGACTCCAGTGACGTCTGCACGCCTTCTCGACTACAAGCGACGTCTGTACGTCTTCGTGCCTTGTACGTGCCGAGATGCCTGCACGTCGTAGCCGTCGAGGAGCCTCGAGCTCGGAGTCTCAGCCCGAGTCCACCGCTGTGCCCGCCGCTGTGCCCGCCGCTGTGCCCGCCGCTGTGCCCGCCGCTGTGCCCGCTGCTGTGCTCGCCGCCGCGCCCGCCGCTGCGATCGCCGCCGCGCCGCCTGCCGCCGCGTGGCCTGCCGCCACGTGGCTTGCCGCCGGGCCGTCTGCCGCTGCCCCACCCCCTCCTGCGCCCGCCCCTGCGCTCGGACCTGCGCTCGGACCTGCGCTCGGACCTGCGCTCGGACCTGCGCCCGGCGCTGCGCTCGGCCCTGCGCTCGGACCTGCGCTCGGACCTGCGCTCGGACCTGCGCTCGGACCTGCGCTCGGCGCTGCGCTCGGCGCTGCGCTCGGCGCTGCGCTCGGCCCGGCGCCCGGCACTGCGCTCGGCGCTGCGCTCGGTGCCGCGCCCACACCCACCACTGCGCAGTCCTCCGATGCTGAGAACAACTCCTCCACCACAGAGGACACCGTGAGGCAGCTACAGCGGGAGATGCGCGCCTTGAGGGAGCAGCATGCCAAGCAGCTTGCCGCGCTATTGTCAGCCATGCAGCCCGCCAAGCAGGACGTCCTCGCGGCTGTGCAGCCAATCCCCGAGCCGGTGCGAGTACAGATGACCGACGCAGAGGCGCGTGCTGTGCGAGCCCCGGCTGAGGGGTACCCCCTCCCCGCTGCAACGTTCGGCCCCGCTGTACTCCCTTGCCCCGCAGCGCCGGCCGGACGCTACGCCGAGCCACTGCCGTATGCCGAGCCGCTGCCGTACGCCGAGCCACGAGCCCGCCCACTCTACGCGCAGCCCTATGCAGAGCCGTCTACCTCGCAGTTGCACGCGGGGTCCCAGCCCGTCAACATCGGGCATCCCAGCTACTCGCCGCTGTTTCCGCCGCAGCCTACCGCCGACGAGACTGCCCGGCATACCAGAGAGTGGGTCCAGCAGGGCCAGGACCCTACCGTGGCACGGATCGGCGCTATGATTGCCGAGGCGATCCGATCGACACGCGTACCAGAGAGCCCCCGCCCGTCCGTCGAGGAGGATGTCCGGATGACTACCCTCATTGCTCGACAATCTACAGCCAAGGACCTCCCCACGTTCTCCGGGGACCCCCTCGAGTGGCCTGCCTGGATAGCGCAGTACCACCAGTCGACCAACACCTGCAGACTGACACCCAGCGAGAACCTCATCAGACTGCAGCGCGCGCTGAAAGGCAGGGCCCGGGAGGCTGTCTACTCCCTCCTGCTGGACCCCGAACAGGTCCCAGAGATCCTGGCCACCTACGGTGGCTCAGGATCCATCGCCAACCTTATGCTAAATAAGGTGAAGAAGCTGCCGCA
Source organism: Halesus radiatus (assembly GCA_022606495.2). Taxonomy (NCBI): domain Eukaryota; kingdom Metazoa; phylum Arthropoda; class Insecta; order Trichoptera; family Limnephilidae; genus Halesus; species Halesus radiatus. The sequence continues at coordinate 111,679 of JAHDVE020001173.1, forward strand.
CCTGTCAGCGGAAGCTTCACTCGAGGAGATCGCCGACTTCTCTGGGACGGTCAAGAACTTGGTGGCCTCCCTGCGAGACTTGAGGACGGAGGGCTACCTCACCAACCCCGCCCTACTAGCCGACGTCACAGCCAAGATGCCCTGCACCCTGAGGATGTCTTGGCTGCTCGAGTTGCGCCAGCTAGGCCAATCCACCCCGGCCACACTATTGCAGCTCTCAATGTTCCTGCGAAGCGTCGCGAAAGTGATCCCGATTAGCGGCATGCTCGACCCGGTTCGACCGAATCGAGGGCGCCGCGAACAAGTGTTAGTGAACGCGGCGGCCGCGCCCCCGACGAGCGCGGCTACGCCCGGACCCAGGAAGCGTGCCGCGACCGACTCTGCCCACCGGTCTTCAGCCGGGAAAAGGGCGACAGTGCGAAGTGACAATTGTGCGCAGTGCAATAAGTTCCACGCCATTCGGGATTGTGCGGTATTCGCCGGGAAATCTGTCGCCCTCCGCTGGGAGACCGTGCGCGCAAGTAACCTGTGCCGAAAGTGCCTCGGTCGACACCACTCGAGGGAGTGCAAAGTGAAAGTGTGGTGCGGGGTGGGGGAGTGCCGGCATCCCCACCATCGGTTGCTCCATTAAGTGCGAAAAACGGAGCCGGTCGTGGGCGAAGTGAACTTATGACGCCGAAATACAGACGATAGCGTACTGCTGAAAATTGTGCCGGTTGTGCTTCGCGGGCCCGCAGGGAGTGAAGTGTCAGTGTTCGCGCTATTAGATGAGGGCTCTACCGTGACCCTTGTCGACGCCGAGATCGCGATGTTGACCGGTGCAAGCGGTCCGGTCCGTGCCGTACGGCTTCACGGAGCAAAGGGCATGTGCACCTCCGACGCCCGCTCCCGACGCGTGAAGCTGACCATCAGAGGCGCCGGGTTGAACACGACCTTCGCCATCACCGCGAGCACCATAGCCGAGCTGAACCTGCCGGAGCAGCAAGTGCCAGGACGACGCATCACCCCGAAGCTCTTGATCGGGCAGGACAACGCCCACCTGATTGTATCGAGAGAGGTTCGCGAGGACAACACTTCGCGCATAGTGTCGCGGACCGCTTTAGGGTGGATCGCTCACGGGGGAACAAACCCTGGCGCTGACGGCCCAGCCACTACTCTGGCCCTGCAAGCAGAGACCGCCGCGGACGCTCGCTTGAGGGAGTTGGTGAGGACAAACTTCGCCATCGACTCCCTCGGCGTTACATCAGCAGCTCGGGTCAACGCATAAGACGCAAGAGCACTAGCGATGATGGGAGAGACCACCCGCCCCCTCGCTACCGGGAGGTGGGAAACCGGACTCCTGTGGAAAGACCCGACAACCGTGCTACCCGACAACCGGCAGTGCGCACTGAAGCGGCTACAATCTCTCGACAAGAAGCGGCGGCGGACCCCACCCTGGCGGCCGCGTACGCCGACAAGATGTCACAACTTGTCGCCAAAGGCTACGCCAGGAAGCTTTCAACCTACGAGGCATCATTACCTGCCCCGCGAAAGTGGTACCTTCCTCACTTCGCGGTGACAAATTCCAACAAGCCGGGAAAAATCAGAATCGTCTTTGATGCCGCCAGCCGATGCCGAGGGACGTCTCTGAATGACCAGCTGATGACCGGCCCTGACTTGCTGTCCTCACTCCTGGGGAACCTCCTTCGCTTCCGAGAGGGAAATGTGGCCATCGCTGCAGATATACAAGAGATGTTCCTGCGCATCCACATCAGGAGAGAGGACCAGCCCTCCCAGCTGTACCTTTGGAGGTCGCCTGACACACGGGACCCAGAGACGTACCAGTTGACATCTATGATGTTCGGGGCGACGTGTTCCCCAGGCAGTGCCCAGTACGTGCGAGACAGAGTGGCCGGGCACTACGAAACCGAGCACCCCGCCGCCGCAGCAGCCGTTCGTTCCAAATTCTATATGGACGACTATTTGGACGCCGTGGATAACGTACACGAGGCTGCCGCACTGGTCCAGAGCGTGAAGGCCCTCCTTGCAAAGGGAGGGTTCAACCTGATCAACTGGGCCTCCAACAGCCCGGCCGCTATAGCACGGATTCTCCCCGGTGAACGAGCAACCGCCGCAGTGCAGATCAACAGCGGAACCACGGGGACGGAGCGCGTACTGGGACTGGTCTGGGACCCGTCGACTGACCGATTTCTTTACACCTTTCTCGCCGCGGTCAGCCCCCAAGAAGCCACACGGCCCACGAAGAGGCAGCTCCTATCCATCATCATGAAAATCTTTGACCCGGTGGGTTTCGTCGCCTGCCTCACTATTCGGTCGAAGATTTTACTGCAAGCCGTGTGGCGCTCGAGCATCAGCTGGGACGACCCCATCGCCCCTGAGCATGCCGAGCGATGGAGGGACTGGATGAGTCTGCTGAGGGAAAGCAGCGTGTCCATCCCGAGACGGTCACTCCGACACAAGCTGAGCAACGTTACACTGCACCTCTTCAGTGACGCGTCCGAGCAAGCCTGCTGCGCCGTCGCCTACTTCGTTGAGGAAGTGCGAGGCGCGCCGCGAGCCACCTTCATCGCAAGCAAGTGCAAGGTGGCGCCACTCAAACCGCTATCAATTCCCCGCCTCGAGCTGCAGGCCGCGCTCATGGCGGCTAGACTGGCCAAGACTATTAAATCTGAAAGTCAGGCACGAATATGCAGAACCGTCTTCTGGACCGACTCGACCACAGTGCTGTGTTGGCTACGCACCGACCCACGGGCATACTCCGCCTTTGTGGCGAATCGGTTGGGCGAGATCGACGAACTCACCAACATAGCTGACTGGAGGTGGGTTCCAACCAAACAAAACCCCGCTGACATCGGCACCCGAGACTTGGCACTACCCGACCTGTCCCTGCAAGGAGAATGGTTCTGCGGACCTGCTTTCATTACGAAACCCGACGAGGACTGGCCCGAAGAACGCGCCCTCACCACGAAGCCCGATGACTCGATCCTGGAGACTAGGCCCCAATATGTCGGCCTCATATCCACGGCCGGGGAGGCCCTGCCCGCTATCGAGAGGTTCTCCTCATGGTACCGCCTCATCCGCGCCACAGCATGGATACTGCGCTTCATAAGGCGTTGCCGGATGGGGTCGGGCCGACCTACCGAAGGCCCGCTACGAGCCGAGGAGCTCAAGGAGGCTGAACGCAGATGGGTGATCAGGTCCCAAGAGAATGCCTTCACCCCCGATCTTCACAACATACAGCACGGCCAGGCGCTGCCCGCCGCTAGCCGCCTAAACAGCCTGACGCCTTTCCTCGGCCTAGACGGAGTCATGCGGATGCGCTCCCGTTTGCAAGCAGTAACCGGAGCCACGAGCGTAGCCAAGACTCCGATCATCCTGGATGGCGATGACCCTTATACTCGGCTGCTGATCCGACACTACCACCAGAAGGCGGACCACCCGAGCACCGAGAAGACCATCGCAGAGGTACGGGGCAGCTTCTTCATACTGCGGCTACGTACCACTAGCAGGAAGATCGCCCACGACTGCCCAACGTGCCGAATGCGGAAGAGCAAGCCCGTCCCACCCATTATGGGAGCGCTCCCAGAAGCTCGCCTGACGCACCATGTCCGCCCGTTCACACACTGCGGACTGGACTACTTCGGCCCTATGGAGGTCACGATTGGCAGACGCCGAGAAAAGCGCTACGGGGCCATATTTACATGCCTCTCCACTCGCGCCATACACCTAGAACTGGCTGCGTCGCTGAGTGCTGACTCGGCCATCATGGCCCTGCAACGGATGGCGGCCCGCCGAGGACAACCAGCAGTGATGTACTCCGACAACGGTACCAACTTTCATGGAGCAAACAATGAAATCCGAGATGCCGTGGAGTCGCTCAGCCAAGACGCAAGGATGCAGGATACCCTAGCCATACAGGGTATCGAGTGGCGCTTTACCCCACCTCTGAGTCCCCATATGGGGGGAGCCTGGGAAAGGCTAGTACGTTCAGTGAAGCGAGCCCTAGGAGCTACACTGAAAGAAAGAGCCCCGAGAGAGGAGACGCTTCTTACGGCGCTTGCAGAAGCCGAGTTCGTGGTCAACAACCGACCCCTGACCCACGTCTCGGTTGATCCGAGAGACGAGGAGCCCTTGACCCCCAACCACTTTCTAATGGGGTCAGCGGGAAAACGCCCTCACCTGTCACTATATGACAAAAGGAGGAGGAGGTATGCCTCCGCCGCCAGTGGCGCATAAGCCAACAGCTGGCAGACATGTTCTGGAGGCGGTGGCTTCGTGAATACCTCCCCACCATGGCCGCCCGGCAGAAATGGCACCACCGGGCCGACCCCATCAAAGAGCACGACTTGGTGGTCATCATGGACCCCGCTCTACCCCGAAACAGCTGGCCACGCGGACGTGTAATCGAAGCTAAGCCCGCCGCTGACGGACAAGTAGAATTGTCCGCATACAAACAGCCACCGGCATCTACGTACGCCCAGCGGTCAAAGTCGCGGTCATACTCCCGGCACCGACGCTCGCACCAGCTTCAACACCCGCATCAGCTTCAACACCCGCATCCGCTGCAACACCCGCATCCGCTGCAACACCCGCATCCGCTGCAACACCCGCATCCGCTGCGACACCCGCATCCGCTGCACCACCAGTACCAGCTTTGACGCCCGCACCGACCCACGCCAGCCCAAGGGTGCCGATGAGGACCGCCCTCCGACGGCCCAGAGGGAGTGGCCGGCGAGGTCACCGCCGGAGTACACGTCTTCACAGCTAGGCGCAGACGTTACTGCACCGAGGGGAGAATATACCAGACGTGACTATCAAAGTTTGTAATACCCTCCGTTTGCATAACATCAACCAGTACATAACTCAGTAGGTGGTACGACTAGATACGAAATCAACTACTGAGTTCGTGCAGCTTCGAACGAGAGACGACTAGATACGTTTTTCGATCGAGCTAGCATGTAGTAATGGTCAGGCTCACACAGACGACCTGACCACAAGCGAGAGAGAGAGAGAGAGGCGACTAGATACGCGTCTCTGTCTTGTTTGTTATGTCTGCACAAATAATTAATTGTGCAACGCCCGACTTTAATTTTAACCTGATAGAAGCGACTAGATACGCATCCCTATCTTGTTATGTTTGCACAAAATGAGGATTTGTGCAAACGCCCCATTTCAGTACATATTGGCTTTCGACAAGCGTAGTTCCGGGGTTTAGAGGAAGTGATGATAAGGTGCACGTTATCGTTTTCTTTTTTCTACGCCTCTGAACCTCGTTTTCGTGCCGAGACGCTACTGGGTGCTAACGGGACATTTCTCCGACCCCCGCCACCCCTACGGTCGCTCCCGGCGACGGTCCCGAAAACAGAGCGGGCTCTCATTGGTCGAGCTCCTCTGATCCACAAAAAACTTATCAAAATTATTGTTCTGCCAAAATTGTCTGTCTTTGTAAGCGATTCCTGCGGCTGCGGTGACTGATCTAAATAAACGATCTTTTCTGATCTGTTCATTAGCACCCGCGGAATCGAGTAAACTTACTCAATTTATGTATGTACAATGCATTTTTTTGTAATTTAACGGCAAAGTATCACCTGTCCTACTTTGACCCCCATGACATACTTTGTAATAATTTTGGCTTCCTTAATAAAAAATAGGTGAAGATTGCAATAGGCTCAATTCAAGCAGAAGGTCGTGATTTACATCCTAATTTTTTGATCAAGTCGATCCAAGATTGACAGAGTCTACGGCAGCTCGCGAAATATTCACGAGTTCAAACTGCCCGATTCGTCGCACGGTATTGCACCGAAGTACTTGAACGACGAGTACATTTCTAAAATTCAGAGTATTCTCACGGATTCAACACGCCTTCTACCTACTTCGCCTGCATCTTCACCCGGCCTGAAAACCGACCGTGACTTTCTCTTCGCCCTCACCACCTCCTTGCAAGAAATCGTTTGCCTTTTTCAAGGCATTTCCCCCTTCCTTCCTACCCTGCTCTGAAGCGTCGAAGTGGCCAGCCTGATCTTCTTCTTCTAAAAACGTGCGGCAAGAGTTTACAGATCTTGTCCCGTACAGTATGTATGTGTATAATTTTTTTTTTGTGTACAATCTATATAATATATATTAATCTTGGTAGGCAAGGGTGAAAATAATAAATATTGTTTATTATAAAATTAAACATACCATTTTTTAAAACTAAAAATAAAAATGGAACTCAATGGGAGCCCTGTGGTACACTTTTAAACCTCGGCTTTCTGTTCTACTACATAAAAATATGAAGCTTATAGTGTCTACTTCCTATACCTTTATAAATATTGAACCTATAACTTATAACGAATTGCTATGTTATTCTTATACCCGTATAAACATGTATTTATATTCATTTGTTTATTTTATTTCATCTATTGCATATATGACCATGGGGCTTTTATATTACAAGTTATAGAAATAGCTATAGAAATTAACTCTTATTATTATTAGAGTATTATTATTTACAATACAATGCTTACATAAGATGAACATGATCTGATGTTCTATTTTTGACTCGTACGTATATATGTAGCATATTATTTTGTATTATATATTATTTTATTCAACAGTGTAAAAGCAAGGTATCTGTTGAAAAACTACTGTAATACGAGTAGTTTAACAGGTGCATTCACTAAGAATAAAGTAATCGTTGCTAAATAATTTATTTTATTTTCGCAACTGTTAATACTTTGGAGGAATTCCATCGTAATAAGTATAATGAAAACAATTTAAAACTTTATTCAACTTGCTATCAGACCGGTTCGATTTCAAATCGTTCATACCTGAATGTGATTATTTGAAACCGGTCCAATCTGATTTTTTTATACATTAACTCCACATAGCAGGCCCTGAATAAAATAATTTCCCTCAGGGCCTATATCATATTTGGGGATGCTGTATGGAGGGTCTTTTTAAGGAAAGGAAAGAGAGGAGATTCTGGAAAAGAAAAATGTATTAGGGGTGGGTAGGAATGGGTACGTGATCGGGAGTGACAAAGTATTAATCCATTCATCCTACTGCGGTGCAAGGCGTTGCTTTATAATAATAATATGCGAGCTTTGTACTATTTTGTAATAAAATATACACAAAGCGATATAATAAACTAAATTTAAACAATTAATTTTTTCAACGATCGATAGGTTCGGTAAATCTGTCCCAGAATACTTATATATATGTCTAGTAATATTGAAATACCTTTGGATGCTTGACTTTTTTTTCGATATTTCTGTGGTGTTTTGGAAAAGGGAAATGAGTCAGTAAAAATGCGATACGGAGTTAAGTGTGCCAAACGAATCCTAATTCTTTTTTCTACATGCAAAAGAGAGATGAGTCCGCTAGAAAAATTATGTTCCGAGATATTAGCTGTTGACGTACAGAGATGAGTCACATTTTTTATAAATTAACACATACTTAGAGATAGTCTATGTTGTCTCTGTTTACCAAACATTTATTTTTAAATATTGACATGGAAAACAGAGACAACTTCAGTGATCGCTGTATTCTGTGGGTCGAAAAACGCAACGCTTAAGTGCTTAAAAAAATATTTTCTTCCTTACAATTCTCAGAACTGACTAAAATGCAAAATCGGCTCCCCTGTAAAGTTGACTTATATTGACTCGTCTCCCTTTTCCAAAACAATGCAGATTTTCCCATTTTACTTGAATGCCCGATTAATTATTTGGAAGCTAATGGATAAAACAGCACAAAAAAATTTTAAACACACCCTGTGATTTTGACCGTGGCTATCCGGTAATGAGAATATTCTACTTATTCCTCTTTGACGATTAGAATCTTCGTAGCTTCGTCTTCGTCTCTCGATTGGTAATTCTTTTATAAAATTACACAACAACTCATTTTGGAGTGAATAATCACCAAGACTCCAGTAGTGTTTACAAATGTTGATCTGTTGTTCTGGGCATATTTTAGTCGAGCATTTATACCGGCATTTACTGCAGTCTGCAAAATGTGGTGTCTTTTCAGCAACAACATTGCCTCTCGTGTCTGTGTACTGCTTTCCAGTCACTCGACAGTTCTTGCGAATATTTCGTGCCCACAGACTTGGGTCGGCTATTCGGTTTCGTGTTCTCTTTACTCTCCTGGAGGTGGAGGGTGCAAAACTGTGCCGAGGAGATGGGCCTGAAATTTTTTTTGTAGGTATTGAGCATATGTAATATTAATGATGTATCAGTAACTAGAATTACTTACCTTTAATACCTTTACTGAAATCATTTTGTACAAACATATACTTTAACCTACTGATTCATAAGTAGTTGGAAGATTATTTATGGTAAGTTTCTAGAACTCCGTTTATTCTTACAATTTAATATTTATTTAAGTCTCGAATTTCTATCAGTAAAACTATGTTTAGCCCAGAAAGTCATTTCCGTAGTCACCTATGTATGAAGCATTAAAATAGCATTGTAATCTAAAAAATAGGTCAATGTGCCATATTGATGTGCCATACTTTTGAAATATTCACTAAAAAGAAGATTTTTTAAATCTTGGAAATCCGAGTAGTTATTACGTAATAATTATTATTAACAAAATAAAGTTGTGAAACCATTTTCATGTCGTTATAAAGGTAGGCATATTTTTTCAGTATAAACTGCCCTTTAGTTAGACCGTGTGGAATTTGATAACCACAAGACGAATATAAAATATCAGTATTAAATAAACAGATTCAACAATTTTTCAGGTGGCTAATTCAGCAGTTTTTTTCTGCAGTATTATCGTTTCTATTTTCCTGGAACTGTAAAACTTACCTAGTGGGTATTTTTACTGTTTATTATACTCAGAATCTTCACCTTGTTTTATTTCTTGGAGTTTCTTAGTTTTTTCATATATTCTTATTCTCAGTATTTTGAAATACACTTTTTTGACACACAAGATTTACGTACGAGGTGTGTTCAAAAGAAAAGGTGAATTTTTAATTTTCACGGGCTGTGCACATTCGATTATCGATTTTTTTTTTTTTATGTTGGTACGCATATATTTATCATATGTTAGCATTATCAGCCATTTTGGATCAGTGGTTTGTTTTTGACAACTGGAAAGGTTAGTCACGTTTTGTTTTTTCTTGGATTTTTTTCTAAAAAGAATAAAAAATTTTTTTTGAAGATATTCTGATGAGGGCATAGAAAATAAAGCGAAACTAAAATTTCACTTCAATCGGACTGATGATGCCTCAAAAACGAACCTAAATAAAAAATCTAAGAACACCCAAAAACGTGACTAACCTTTCCAGTACAATAACATATGATAAACATATGTGTACCAACATAACAAAAACAAAAAATCGATAATCGAATGTACACAGCCCGCGAAAATTGAAAATTCACCTTTTATTTGGAACACACCTCGTTTATGTATATTTAAGAACTTTTTAATTTACTTTAAAAAAAAAACTTTTTCCATTTTTCACACTGGTCAAAACCAGAAGATCAATGCACAGAATGGATAGGAAAATACAATGTTCAGAGAAAAAAAAATGAGGAGTATTAACTTATTCTTATAAAAAAAAGCCCATGATGAAAATTGAAGAGTTATATTATGTAGATGTTTATAATTATAACATTAAAAACTTTGAGTTTATTTTAACATATACAAGCATATTTTAACAACACAGTTTAAATTTTTTTTAAATAAATATATGTATATATATACACATAGGAGCAATAATCGATGGCTTAGAGTTAAAAAATTTTAACTACAAAATGGCAATTGTTAGGAAAATACTAAAAATTAAGTTAAAAAAAAAAAAAATTAAAATGTTATGTTTAAAGTGTTCTAGATGCTTGAGGCATTATTTTTTATAAAATAATAGCATATTGTTATTTAACAAGAAACTCATTTTTATTTTAAGTTTTTTTTTATAATTACAAAATTGAGGAAATTGAACTGTGTTTATAACTAAATGGTAATTATTATCTATTGTTGTTATATTATAGGAGTTTGATTTGAAAAACCCTCAATGCATTTCAACGCATAATAACTTCACTGAATAAATTTCCTGAGGTAGGTATTCGGCTTTATAACTGTTCGCGGCCTCTTTCTACACTTTCTCATATTAAACATTTTTCTTCTATCTCTGCTTTCTCCCCTGTCTCCTCTTTCTCATATTTATCTTTTTTCTCGTGTTTCTCATATTTCTTCTATATTTCCTGAGTCCTCTATCCTCCCTTTCTCATATCTTCTTTTCCTCCTTTTGCAGTACTGGCTTTTACTAGATGATTATATCTTACTTTTATCACGCGCTTTTCAATCCTTTCCAAGAGTTCCTGTTTTGTTTAATTAAAGTAATTCCTGAAGGTACAGCAAGTGTTGAAAATTGAAATTCTTCTGGAGAAAATATCTCGTTCGACTATCGCGCATTGAGAAACGGTTGAGCTGAATTGGATCACTATGGGCCTTCCGCTGAGAGCTCTGCTGTTACTTTTCATTCTGGTATATGCATTATTTATGAGAAAAGTTGGTAGGTTAAAATGGAGCTAACAGCGGTATTCCTTTACAATACTCTTACAATTTTTTAACAGATATTATTATCTACTATGTTATTATAACATATAAGTAATATTTTTCTAAAATTTTAAGCCATATGAGAGTGACGTAGAATATGCTACATTATTTGTAAACTAACTACCACTACAAAATTATGTGATCAAAATTATCTGAAACAAAGTAGAGTTCAAGCTTTGAAAATCGTTCATAATGTATTTTTTAGATTAATTTAAAATCTAATAATTCTTTATCTATGTCCTGGACGGTGTTTATTTGTTTTGTATACAAAGCTACAATTTTATTCCGAGCTAGATGAAATTTTGCGCACTTGACCTTTGGGTTGGGGTGGGGGTAGGAATAGGGGTAGGGGTAGGGGTAGGGTAGGGGTGGGGTAGGAGTAGGGGTAGAGGTAGGGGTAGGGGTAACACATCACAACTTCAAAACTTGCCTCCAAACCATTCATAAACCCAGGCAAACGCCGGGTACTTCAGCTAGTTATTAATATATTATTCTATTCATCGGATTTTAACACTTTCTTACTTTTCCCTCGTCGATCTCCTTGAGGGGTGTTCATATGAGATTTATGTGAATATGTGTAATTTAAAAATTTCTGCGTTACGTCTAAAGTTTTAATGAGAAATTTCTGACAGACCTGCACCATTTCATTATCAACTGGCAAGAAATAGGCCATAGTCAATTTCCTATGTTTCGTCAACCCATCTCTGTAGTTCTTTACATAGCGCCGTTTGACTGGATGAGCTTCCAAGCAGTGAAGAATAAATGATTTCTTTTGGTAATAGTCCAAATTCCAGTATTTCTGAAAGATGTTTACTCGTTCTTCTTCTGATATCTTTGTTGGGCATCTGTGGTAGCACTTGTCGCATGTGATGGCCTTTACGCGTTTTTCTGGCACTATTTTGTTTGTTTTTATCGTGCAGTATTCTAGGCCTTGGTGTTTGCGTTCTTTTCTGATGTCTCCTTTGTTCTTCTTCACAAAATCAACACTGCCAATGTCTGAAGATGAAGTTGAAGTCGAGGGCCAAAATCTTGGAACATCTGGAATTTAAAATATAAATCAGTTTTTGGTTTTCCATAATTAGAGAAAATGCAACAAATGCTCTGTTTTAATCACAAAAAATATTTCAACTGCCAACCAGTTTTGGAACAGCCCTTCCTTCATCGGGACAATCTTTATATATGCTTCCTGCAACCATTTGCCTATCCCTTACTCTTGTGGCATATTCCACTTCAACATGTTATGACTAGACACTTCTATTTCGTATGGTGGAGAAAAGTTGGTGGAGGTCGTAGTGGGAGGTTATTCAGTCAGTCAACGGCATCGGGAGTCACTTGGTTCAGCACATATATGCCATGGGAAAACTGATGAAGGAGAGACATTCTTCTACGATGTGTTCTGTTGTTTAAATATGTCCACATTCATAAAACATTTGACTGCAACGAACGCGGCTTAATGAAGTTGACGTCTTTTGAGGGAGAGAGAACCCTGGCAATTTAATAGTAGGGTCTACAACAAGGTGATTGTTTTTCACGTCCGAGGTCTGACACTGAGTTCGCCACAGCTCTTCAGGGGAGTATCGTGATAGAAGCAGTCTAATACGATGGATGGAGTCATATTTGAACCCCAAACTAACATTATATCACTCAATATTGAAGGCATATCACAATCGAAAGTAGAATATTTAACGCGAGTGCTAAGTGTTAACAATATTGACATCCTGCTACTGCAAGAGACACATGTAGTAGAAGAAATTTCTCTCCAACTACAGATTTCCGGCTACGACCTTGTCTCTGTGCAAGGTCATCCGAAACACGGTATGGACACATATGTCAAACATGAATGACTAGACACTAATTTGTTGATATACAAGTATATTTTTCCTGGCAAAGGAGGGTTGTTCCGAAACTTTTTGACAGAGGAATTATAAGTGATTAGAACAAAGTAATTGACTAGTTAAGGATATATTTCCTTGATTTATCATTTTATATTATTTTAGCACTACCAGTATTTGTATTGTGATGTTGATTATTAAGTTTGATTGACCTAACAAAAATCATATCAAAATTGATTGAATTGATTAATTGACATATTAAAATAGTGTGGTTTTTATATCGCCGCTTGGAATAAGATTTAAAACCGTTATGTAAATTAAAATAAATTATTACCTTTTTTAGAAGACATTGCTGCTAAAAGTGGTATTTTTATGTGTATTTTGCTTTTCTTTTGTGGTTTGCTGCAAATTTTAATTTCATTTATTTGCAAAGCTTTTGTTTTTATTGGGACTTTGGTATTTTCATTGGAGGTGACATCTGGAATCCACACATCATAGAAATCTCGTCCTCCGCCACTTATTGCAGCCATATATTTATCTAGAAATAAAATAAATTGTTAGAAAATACGTAAGTAGCTTCTGTCTCTAAAGAGATATCTTTAAATCTATTTAAAAAAAATATTATTAGATAAAAATTATGTTAAATTTATGACAAAACGTCGGTTCATAATTCACAATCAGTTTGAGCTTGAAACACTGGTAAATACACTTCTTCTCGAGTCGCTTCCTTATTGCTGAGGATCGTGACCACCACTCCAATCTCCCTCGTGTACAAGGCTCCTCCACTCGTCGCGATTGTGCGCTGCGTGGAGAGCTGCAGACACCGATGTTTCAGGCACCTGCGAACTTTGGTCACTCCAACGCATCGGTGACCTTCCTCTGCTTAAGCTGGAAACACCGGCAAATACACATCGTCACGGAAAATAGATAAATCATAAATAAAATATTGCTACTTTATTATTATAGTAAAGTCGATACCTACTTACATATGAACATTGTGATAAAAATGACATCAAATTTCTTTTCAAAATTATAAATAACATCGCAGAATCTTCCCTCTTAGTCAAAATCAAAATCGATATCAATCACCGTCTACTAAGAAACCCCGAAACTTTCTATATTCCCTTCTAAAAAACCAATTTAACCATCTCCCAACCTCTTGTGCGAATGTGACGACTGTATAACATCCACTGTATTGACAAGATAATTGACATATTTAGCAATAGATCCCAAAACTTTTATATATATTTCTTGAATCTCCTGTAACCTAGTATTTTTACCTGCTCTATTCACTTCTCTCTTTCAGAAATCCTTAATATTTTTTTTTTCACTTGAGCCACACTTTATTTTCTCTTGTATACATATTGTTGTACACCGTTTGTAGACGGTTGGTATTTATTCTTTATGTTATTTCTTTGTAATTTTAATGTTAGCCATCTATCTGTCTGCTGTGTACAGTATAAATAAAATTAAATATTTTTTTTATTTTACATAATGAATATGTGAATACCGCACAAGAGTTCCAACTATTCCCTGTTTGGAGCTAATGGGACTATGGCATCCCCATTTGGGGTATGTTGTGAGGTTGTAGGTAGTGGGGAAGAGAAGGAGATGGGGAAAATGAAGATTGGGAAGTACCTGGCTATTTAGGTCTGGTCACCAAACACAGCTAAATCCATTTCAAGCAATGCCATTTTGAATTGTGGGCTTTCACCAGGACGATACTGAGAGGATCTACCACTCTGGAACGTGCTGCAAATATAATATTACATTATTTTTAATTGACCAAATGTGAAATGACACATATTAAAAGAATAAAATTTATTTGGGCACGCCGGGATTTGAATCTGCGACTTCTGGATTCGTAGTGAAGAATCTTAACCGTTCGATCACTGTTTCAGCTGTTGTTCATAACTGTAGGACTCCATTGTTATTTATTTCAGAGGAACAAACAAAACAAATACCTCATCTAACAGAGAGTTTTTAATTGTTATAAATATTGTTTTAATATCCAAACATCGTAATGGTGCTCTATTCATAATAAGATCTTGTTGAATAGAGATTTAAAATAACAATAATTAATGAATAATAATAATCTATTAATTAAGGCTAAACTTAGGTAGGATTGGGCGGGGCTAGTTGAACCAAGGAGCTTGTTGGGCCACGCAAATATACTCGGAACCAAAAGGCTTCCAAAGAATTCTAAACATCTCCTAGAAAGCTAGAATGGATGGGACCGCGCCACAAATCATTTTGTCTCCACCTGGCATTCATAGCGAGTGCATAGTGATTTTTTATTTATTTATTTTTATTTTTTTAATTATTATTTTTGTTTATTTTATTTTATTTTTTATTTTTATTTTTTTTTTATTTAATGTAAATCAAATTTAATAATGTTATTATTAACTTCTGCAAGTATTTTTAGTTTTTATTATAGTGACAGCTGTTTCGGCATTTAAGGCCATTTACAAACTGTCTAAAACTAAACTAAAAATACTTGCAGAACTTAATGATAACATTATTAAATTTGATTTACATTAAATTTTAAAAAAAAATTAAATGGAGTTCTACGAATTAAACACAAAAACAATTATTATATGTGATTTTTGCTCGAAAAGCAAAAAAAAAGACAGTTTTTGAAAATATGTACCGAGGAACAAAGGTACCAAGTTATGTTAAGTTTATTTTAAATTGGTGATTACTGAAATTTATTTTTATGATAGTGAAATTGTAAAATATTGCGGTGCATGAGTTATCCGATGAAATTTCTAAGAAAACATAAGTCTCGTCTAGCACATGACTGCACTGTCGAATACAAATTAAAAATGTCTAATGTGAATATTTAATAAAACAACTGGCAAAGATTGGATGCCAACTCAGTCACTGACTGGTCTGACCTTGCTTATTCATTTTAAAACCGGAGGCAACCAGTCTTGACAGAGCAACATCATTTAAGGACGAGAGGGACTTCTGAGCAGAATTATTTATTATTTCGAAATATCAATGTTGTTATTACGCAATACGATAAACATGTTTTTAAATAGAAAAATATTTTATAAATTTACATAAGTTTAGCATTTATCAAAATCTAATCAAAAATATTACTTTTTCTGACCGTCGTATTGTATGTTTTACAAAATATTTAAAATATGAATATGATTTTTAAAGTGGAAATATTTTTTTAAATCCTTTCTCGTTACATCTTTGTAAATAAACTTAACCAAAGATTTATAATCCGTATTAAAAAATTAAAAAAAAAAAACACTAAAGTTACATAGTGTTTATGAAAAATTTAAACTACACGCTGTTCTTTTTTTTTAAATTTATCTCATCGACATGTTAATGAAAAACCTTCACAGCATTTTTAAGGATATTCAACCTTTTAAATGTTTTTGTAAAACATGCGTAGAATGGTCAGAAATGTGTGATATTTCTGGTTTTATTTCGATAAATGCTAAGCCCATGCAAATTAAAAAAAAAACGTAATATATATTTTTCTCTTTAAAAACACCATGTTTATCGTATTGCACAATAATATTATCATTATTTTGAATTTATAAATAATAACTCTCCGAGTCCCTCTCCCCATTAATAAAACCAATGTAAATGCATTTTTTGATAAGTTATTATATTACTGTCACAAATTTTGCTTAATAAATCTTGAGTTTGAATGATAATTAATATTGAAGAGCATCTTGAATATAACGAGAACCTTAGAGTTGTTGAATTAGACCCGTTTGAACCATTTCTGTGGAAAATAAAATATCTTGCATAAGGTTTCTATTTCATTGCTATCATTACAAAGCCAGATAACAAAACAATTTTTTCGAATTTCGAGTCTAAGCTCAAATTTACACAATAATATTCAACTAGCCCCGCCCTACCCTACATATGTGGTTAGCAGTAGATAGAAAATGATTTTTTTTTTAAATAAGCTATAAACCATAAGTACTTCACTAAGCAAAACTTGTGTTGATAAGGGAGTAAATCGGTTACCTGCTGTAATACGTTGGTCCATCCAACTGCTAGTCAAACACCCTACCCAGAACGCATCGACCACCTTAAATATAATATGATTAATATATGTACATAATATTTGAGGTGATTCATATTTTTACAGTAACTCCACACAGAAGGCTCTGAGGGAAATAATTTCCCTCAGCCCGCAGGTACTATTATAGTATCTGCGGGCTCTATACAATACGCCCAGCTTCTTAGTTGGTTGTAGTGGGGTGCATTGCTCTATAACCAAAAGAAGGCTGTGTGTTCTTTTTAAAGTTCAGGTAAGAATTGTGCATTTAATATTTGCAAGTTCGGAAAAGAATTTATAGTGCATAGGGCAATTTAAAGGGTTTTATGTATTATCATCTTCTGCTAATTATTGTGGCCAACTGAATAATTGAGCCTACAAGTTCCATAACTTATTTGAAAATAATATGATTTTTTATATTGTACTCTTTTATGGTTTGTTTTACTAAGGGTAGGCACAACTTTTCGGCATTTATGTAGTGTCCACATGTAGCCAGTATTTAGAAGAGTAGCTAGTGGTAACTAAAACGTTTAGTAAAATTTGTAGGCATTGGCCACAAAACGCTTCAGTGATAAGTAGTAGCAGCAATTTAGTTGACTGAAATAGAATGGATTCTATTTTTACAGGCGAGTAGCCCCCACCACCGCCTGCGCGCCCACCCTTGTAGTGTAGGTGTGGGCATCTGATGTCCACTAGCAGCGTTTGGACACTCACTAATCTACTATCACATTCGAGTTCACTAGTACCTACGGTGCAGTCAGCAAATCAGTGCATGCGCGCATCCTTACAGAAGGTGGGGGCATCAACTTACTAAAATGCACATTTGGACAGTACTGGCAGGACAGTGCTTTAGTTACCACTAGCTACTCGACTAAATACTGACTACGTTTGGACGCTCCATCATGGACTGCATGCCACTGGTTGATTGTATAAACGTGATTTAGATTTAATTGTAAAACCATACTTTAAAATATCGTACTTTTATTCTTGAAAAACAAAGTAAGTTTTCTGCTCACTTCCACTACGAGAAGAAGTTTATGAGATATTTATATCTTGAGACTTCGGATATCTTGGCCGTCCTGTCTGGTATGCTTGCTGGGAATTAATAGCCTCACCGACAGAAGATAAAATGCTTTGCTGATAACAGCACATAACCTTCTGAATGACCATATTCGTATTCCAAATATAATACAAACATTTGAGTTTAACGTTCCTAACAATTTCACAAGAGCGCGCAGGCACGGGACTTTTGTTGTTCCAAGATTCAAAACTAACCTACCATTGGTAATGCCACTCGGAAAAATGATTTTCCTAAGAAATAAATTGTTTCCTGATATAGATATTTTTGAATTAAATATTCTAAATTTAAAAAACGTATTATGATTTAACTTTATATAATGTATGTTTATTATTGGTTATAATTACTGTAAACGTACATTTAAAATAAAATAAGTAAATAAAAAAGAAAAATAAATTTTGTCTCAAAAAATCGATTTTCCTGTCTTTTTAGAAAATCTTTTCCGATTTTCCGTTTCTTCTTTAAATATTTGTGTTTATTATTGACATAGATTATTTTATTTTGGTCCGTGTGGAGAGCGGCCCGGCGCTGCTTTCTGTGGTGCGTGGAGCACTCCCAGCGGACCTTGCCGCCCTTCATGGCCTTGTGAACGGAGTAGGTGAAGCCGCCGAAATGTATGAGGCTCTTGCCGTGGATGGATGAGATGTACTCGACTGGAGAATTAAATAAATATGTCAGTTATGCATGGAAACCATAAAATAAAGAATACACACAAGAAATGCCTTCCATGTAGATTTTAATGAAAGCCGATGTTCCGGTGACTTAGTACCTTTTGGTTCTAGTCACGAGAGAGAGCTAATGCGAATACAGAGCTTTGTCTCTCTTACACTTCCTGCATTGTATATAGCCATTCCATTTGATCAAAATGAAATGAAATATTTTTTTTCTATTGGAAATTTTAACACGTTGACTGCCAACTATGAGATAAGTCATTGCCTACGATTGCCTACGAGTTATCTCGTAGTTGGCCGTCAATGTGTTAAGGCCGGAATGTTAAATTTTGAATCACGAAACACATCCCTTGTTGTTCTTGTGTTCTTCTTTATTCTATAATGGAAACCATTAGCTTTAATGTAAAGGCCCAGACACTAAAAAACGAGATAGCTGCCGATACATTTGTGCATATCAGTGAGACTGTGAATGGCATCACCGTTTTTGGGGAATGTTGTGTGATTAGTGAAGTTAGGGAGGGGAAGCTTTGAAAATAGTAGTCCATAACCAGGGCGATGCTGAGGGTATCTTCCACTTTAGAACTGGGTGAAAATACACATAATATTACATTATCTAATTGAGAAACCTGAACTTATAACATTGGATGGTGCAGAAGGAAAGCCTTTTACCAAAAGGGTGACCGATTGCTACAGTGCTTTCTACTCAAGTTTAGGATGAAAGGTAGAATATAATTAAATATGTGTATGATTTAACAGTTTATTTATAAGAGAAATGGTAAGGGGTAGAGATAACACATCACAATCTCAAAACTTTAATCCAAATCATTCATAACCCCAGAAAACACCGGATACTTCAGCTAGTAATAAATAAAAATTTACGACTCCGGCCGGCGACACCGCAATTGAAAATCACTTGGCAGGTGTCGGATATTTCCTCCAGAGTCATGCGCTATTTACTAGGGTGTTCATTTCATTACAAATAATCAGTAAAACACAGGCAGTAAATGGAATAAAATAATATGCATGTTATGAAGAAAGAAACTTGAAACTTATTTATAGAATTTGGTGGTAGTCATTGAAGCATTCAACGCACAGACCAGGTTTATCTGTGCAATCAATACAGTGGTGTCTTGTTTGTCTTCTTCCTCTTCCGTTTTTTGAGCATAATCGGCATCGCTTTCGCTTTATCCTATCAGAAGTAAGTTTATCGGGACATTTTTCGGATATGAGCTGTATTCTATGACGAGATGTGGTATGACGCCGAATGGCTCCGACCGGAGTCGCCGGCAGCAAACCTGTTTAAGTACATAATAAAAATAGCTGTACAATATACAAGAAAAATTTTAAACAAAATGAAATACTTAGGAATTATAATAGACAAAAACCCAAACTGAAAGATCAAATCAGCCAAACTGCTAATAAATTTAGAAAATTCATTCATATTTTTTTGTTTCAGCCTACCACGCTTTAAGTACAATCAAATCTCCAATTCTCTGTAATCAGCTGGGAAACTACATATAAAACAAATGTAGCCCCTATTAAAATTGTGCAATGTCTAATAATCAAATTAATATTTAAAAAACAAAGTAGGTATTATTTATGTATTTATTATTTATTAACACCGTATTGAACTTTTACATGGAATATTTACTGTATGTAAGTATAACAGGATAAATATAGTAGTAGTAAACACAGTATAACATCACATCCATCAGTGTAATAAAACATATGAAATTTAACAAAATACTAATGCGGTGAATATTAAATTTGTGTGGTACAAACCAAAAAAGATACTGGTGTGGCGTGTAAATAGCCACACCGAATAATGGGCTTAATACCCTTATAAAAAATAAAAAATTAAGGATGAAGATTCTCTCTCTGGCGCAAACTGCAATAAATATGGCCAAATACAATGAAAACTACCACTAACCTTATCATCAATCTCATCTGCAGTCTAAAGGGTCCACTTCTCAAGGTTTGGTCGATTTTCTAAAGAGTTCACAGCACAGAGAATATTGGAATTATAGCAAACTCTTCTTTCCATAACTTGGAGATCAATACTAATTCAGTTTGCCCAATTTTATGCTTACTGCCGATCTTTTCGCACGTATGCAAAAAGGGCACGTCACTGCCCTCTGTTGTGCATTCATGGTCGAGGGGTAAGGCTCTCGACTACGAATCCGAAGGTCGCGGGTTCAAATCCCGGCGTGCGCAAGTAAATTTTATTTAATTAATTTGTGTTGTTTCACAATTAATTAATTTAAAAATAATATATAGTATATTTGCGCACGTTCCAGAGTGGAAGATACTCTCAGTATCGCCCTGGTGAAAGACCACCATTCAGAATTGAAGCGTTGCTTGAAATGGCTTTTAGCCGTGTTTGGTGACCAGATCTGAATAGCCAGGTATTTCCCCACCTCCCTCTTTTCCTTCTTCTTCCCCTCCCAATACCTTCAGCCTCATAACATTCCCCAATTGGGAATGCCATAGTCTCACTGGCTCCAGACGGTTGGGAGCAGTTGGGACTCTTGTGCGGTATTCATGTAAAAAAAAAAAAAAAAAGAGAACACTAACTCGATTAGGGCAGATTCAAATGCACAGAGTCAGACATATATATATATGTCTTATATATTTCGAAGGTCGCGGGTTCAAATCCCGGCGTGGGCGAGTAATTTTTATTTAATTAATTTGTGTTGTTTCACAATTAATTCATTTAAAAATAATATATAGTATATTTGCGCACGTTCCAGAGTGGAAGATACTCTCAGTATCGCCCTGGTGAAAGACCACCATTCAGAATTGAAACGTTGCTTGAAATGGCTTTTAGCCGTGTTCGGTGACCAGATCTGAATAGCCAGGTATTTCCCCTTTTCCCCGCCTTCCTCTCCCCCTTCTCCTTCCGCTCCCTAATACCTTCAGCCTCACAACATTCCCCAATTGGGAATGCCATAGTCTCACTGGCTCCAGACGGTTGGGAGCAGTTTGGGACTCTTGTGCGGTATTCATATAAAAAAAAAATATATATTGCAACGCTTCCCAGAGAGAGAATATGTAATGAAATGTTGTTTATAAAAAACATATAGATATGATTCTAAAAATATTAAATATGAATCTAATCTAAGTAAATAAATAATATGGTGCTCAACCAGATACAAACTAGTAAAATATATTTGTACGGGATAAAATATTTTATATCCAACAAATCTTATTTTTGAAGAATTTATATTATTGAAATTTAATGATCTAGTCTGGAAAAATATTATAATTCAAATAATAAAAGAAAAACAAATTAATAGTTGCACACAACAAAAATACGTATTCCCTTCACCTCATTTATGGCAACATCAATATGCATATGAAGGGAAAAAATATTTTAACACCCTACTGGAAAACGTCAAAACAATTTAAGACGATAAATACAATTAAGTATAAGTAATTAAAGAACAATTCAACGAAAACAAAAAAATAACTGCATTAACCTGATTCAAAATAAATAACTTGAATTATCTTCTACATTTGTTTACAAAATTAAAATGTTCCCATTTCCTTAAAAACCCAATTATAGATTCAAAATACTATGATGTTCATACTAACCATTATGATGTTCATTCCTCTTCTAAACACAAGCGTTCACTTCTATAGAAGAGAGATTTAAAAAAACTTATTGTAAATGAATATAATTGTGCCTCTGTAAACTGATTAAATTGATTGATAATTTTTTTTTAAAAAAAGCCTCACTGCTTTCTAAAAGGCCGACCCATTTTGGGAAGAATTCCCTCATCGCCTCTAATTATGTAATCCTTCAAGGTGGACCACGGAACGTTAAAGTCTTTAGCGGCCTTGTATATTGATAGGTTTAACTCTTTAACCATTTTAGCTGCCTCGAAAACAGCCGTGCTCTGATAACGTCTACAAACCCTTTTGCTGTTCGCGCGTTTGCCTCGTATCCTACGGCTTTTAGCTACCTCAGATTTTCTATCCACATCTGGAAAAAATTGTCAAATTACTAATAGTTTGGTTATAAATAATATTATTTTAATTAAAACAAAATAACTTTGTATACATCACTTTATTAATATCTTCAGGTATCAATGTATACATTGATACCTGAAGATGTGAGCATCGCTCACGAAACATGTAGTAATATTGTATATTAATAAAGTGATGTATACAAAGTTATTTTGTTTTAATTAAAATACATAATGACATCACAAAGTGAAAACCTTCTAGAAGAAAAATTCTTCTTCGAAAAAAATAAATAATAAATAAATAAATAATATTACATATCAATATTATTTCAACTCTCAGTTCCGGTGCGTGCAAGCGTGCAACGCATGACCTAGACGAGTGCGAGCAAGTGCGATAGTTCATTAATACAAAGGCCCGAAATATTATTACGATTAAGCACTTGATTTTGAGCCGTTCATTTATTCCGACTCATTTTGAAGAACCGTGAGCGTACGACTCCTGGTAAACTGTACCATGATGTCACAATTGAACTCTGGTTCATTTTTTAAATCAATTTTTACATTTCAATTATTAATCTTACTAGGACTAAGCCTGTGTCGAAGTTAACTTTTGTTTCATATGACCAATAATTTATTTACCAACCGGTTTTGCTTAGTCCACGCTTCGTCAGGGTAAAATTTAAACTAATAAGCAATAATAAAGAATTGTCACATGAAAGGTACAATAAAGTATTTTTTTCCGGAATGTGAGGAAGTTAGTGCAATCCCGCACTTACCATAAATTAACAATAACTCTGTTTTGCTAACCTTGAACCACGAAAGAATTTCTTTATTTAAAAAGATAAACATATCACAATTGTTCGATAGTATTCTCATGCATCTGTTTATAAACACCATACTCATACTCATACGCTTACGAGTCGTATGAGCTATGGCATCCAATACTGTATCCGGATACTATATCCCGCTACTGCATCGGGCGAGCCCACTGTGCATGACTCTCTTCGATATGCCATTGTTCAAATGAGTTGTCATTCAATCATAGGTACTTTTGATCGTACAAAAATATCGAGCTAGTGCCGTGACTCCCGCCCTTAACAAAATGAGTCATGACCCATGCTAGTGTGGACAAGTCTAATGAATGGATATGAATTATGGTAAAATTTGCCACCAAGCAATATCCAAACTCTGATAAATATTGTTCATTCCTACGTGTATTATGTTTTATAAAGAGTAAAAAAATAAAAAATCAATGCTGGAATAGTAAACTTTTTTTATTTGGTTTTAAAAGAACGCACTTGCAGTAACTTTAAAATATTAAATATTATATGAACAATTTCGGTCAAAACTATAAATGAAATTAGAACTAAAACTAGACTACTAAACTTATAATTTTTTATCGTTAAATTTAGTAGTAGATAATTGAAAGATTTACTAATATGACATACTTTATTTTCACATTAATTATAATTCTACTAATATTTACGAGATCGTCGGCAAATTATGCCATAATGCATAAATGCTTTTCCTTATATTACAAAAATGCTCTATCCCAAGCAGTTAATTTAGCTTTTTTTTCATGCTACTAAAAAACCTTATTTTAACGAAATTTGATTATTTTTTATTTATCTTGATCAAACATAAAAGATTGTTCGATGTCTGTCTCACTGGGAACATTCCTGTATCGAGATAGACGTAGGGCTCGAAATACTCGAACAGGCAAATTATTTTAAAGAACGCATGTTGGAATGTATTTGTGCACACCGATAGTAGTTCAAACTGATTCAAACTAGTTTGGAATAGACTGGGCGTTGACGATAATTCCATCCGATGCCTACGTTGTCCCAACATTGACACAACGAGAATGATTATCAAAATAAAAATAAATTCTCTTCACCTCTTTTATTATTATTTTGTAGACATAACTAACTAACTAACTAACCATCACGCCGTTTCGCCGCAGGGGTAGGCAGAGAGGACGGACCGCCAAACAACTCGATCTTGGCATACACTTCTTGCTTCATTTACATTCATCGTCTCATACATTCTCTTCTATTATTCCGACTTCTGACATGGCCCGACTCAAGTATTTGATTCACTTGATCGTGCCATGTCTTCCTCGGGCATCCCCGGCTTCTTTTTCCATTCACATTCGCGTCATACATTCTTCTTATACTCCTTTCTTCGTTCATTCGCTCCACATGCCCAAACCATCTAAGATTAATAATTAATAATAATTTAATAATTTATTAAGATTAATAATTCCATAAATCACTTTGATTATTGTTCGCCATTATGTTATGCGCACTTAGGAAGGCCTACACCTTATTTACTATGATACTATGGGGATATTTATAATAGACGCAGAAAGAAATCTCAACTTACTAGCTTCAATTATTATTTTTAAAGTGGCTTCCGAAAATGATGTCACAGGGTTTTCGGGAAATATTACAGGTGTTTTTAAAGTGTGTGATGCCCGATAGATGAAGGAGTTTTGCTTAGAATTAGTGTTGCATTGAGGGAGGCTAAGAATTTTGTGAGATCTGGTTAGTCCATTGGGAACTCGTGGTTGGATCCGTTGTAGGAGATCTGGGCAATCTGACGTGGATCTAGCAACTTTCAGCAGAAAGAGTACATCATCTGAGATTTGAGTCACACCCAAATCTTTGAATTCTGTCTTATTAATTGTTATTTAGTCATTCAGAGCGTATTCATGGATAATGGTATTTTTATTTCATATGAAATTAACTACAAAAACACTTTTTAATATTTATTTTGAGGTTATGCTGTGAACAATAAAAAATTTGACGGTTAAGATCCTCTGTAATTTTTGTAATAAAAAAACCTTTATATCGTCCGCATTAAGTAAATATTTGGAGTGTTTGAAGCACTGGCCTATATCATTAATGTACATGTTAAACAGTAGTGGGCCCAATAATGATCCTTGGGGCACACCAGATGGAAAGGTTACCCAGCCCAATTTAAAGCCACCCACAACTACGGCTTGACTGCAGTTTGATACATAGAATGAGAGCCATTTGAGAAGGTCACCGCGTACGCCAATTTGCATAAGCTTACATATGTCGTGATTCGCAAAGTCAAAA
The DNA here is from genome assembly GCA_022606495.2 of Halesus radiatus. Classification (NCBI taxonomy): domain Eukaryota; kingdom Metazoa; phylum Arthropoda; class Insecta; order Trichoptera; family Limnephilidae; genus Halesus; species Halesus radiatus. The sequence continues at coordinate 136,904 of JAHDVE020001173.1, forward strand.
GCTTTGCTGTAGTCCTTATATACATTGTGTCTACTTGTACACGCCGATCCATATTATCTTGCCAAAATTCCGTGAATGCTATTAGATTAGTTATAGTAGATTAATAGGTGGTGTAAAATGGTCAGCATAGTTAGTTGCCTTCGAAGCAGTTGATTGGGATTCTCGGCCGTGGCAAATATTTTTTTTATTCTTATTTTTTTTTAATTTTAATTATTGTTAAAATTATTATTTTTTAAAAATTTTAAATATTCACAAATCCTACAATTATAAAATCCTGTGATTTTCCACGGGTATGCGCTAGTATCGTATAATTACGTATCGTGTTCATGGATTTGTTTAATGGCAACAATTTCATCACCAATAGTGTACATGGTGGCTCGACAGCCCTTGTTGCGGTGTTGGGAGCAGGTCCATCGACTCTTGCCGTTGGTGGTACTGCAATAATAGTATTTATTGTCATTGAGGACAATTATCTTCCTGCCTCTCTGGGATGTGATGTATTTCACTGCAAATTTTAAGTGATTAGTGAAGACAGTACACATAACATTGTGATAGAACGAAAAAAATTGTCGTGAATTGATTGAACGAAGATCGTAGAAAAGATTGATTTTTCTTTAATAATTTTTTCATTGTAATTATTCAAAGTTAATCCCCTTTAAATGCAGGAGAAAAAAAATATTGAAAAATTGTGAGTACACGGAACGTACATGTACATTGCAATATTTTCATGGGGTAATTTATTTTTATTTTGAATTTATTATTTATTTGAAAATAACATTTAATGCAATTCAGTAACATTTAATAGCATTTAACATTTAATGGTTTTAGGTTATAACTCGGGTGATGCCGTATAGTAACTATCAGTACCTACTAATAATAAAAGTGAAATGAAAGAAAACTTACTTAAGTAAACGAAACGTGATGCGCGCTCACAAGTGATATTTTAGAAAGAAAGAAAAACACTTTTAGCATGTAATGGTTTCAAATATTGAGTTGAATGTATATTCTGAATATGAAATAGAATACATTGTTTACAGTAGGTTGAATGCTCAAGTCCTTCAAGAAACTTATAAAATACTGTATATGTTGGTGTTACCCTTAACAACAAAAAAAGTATTGATTGGTACCCGGACAAAATTAGATAGAAACTGGCACTATATATATATATACCTATATAATAACGAAATTAAAGAAAACTTGTTTTAGTCAAATATTTTATTTGACAAAAAAAAACATTTCAATTCTTGTCGTTAAAACTAGGGCGAAGCCGGATGCAACCATTAGGAATTAGAAATTTGGTGTTAAAAAGAAAATGTGTTTTGTTATAATTATTTATTTAAAAAAAAATTGTCTAAAACTTATTTAGTACTAGTACGTAAAGGTTACATAAAAAGATTTTTAGTCAATGAATAGAATAATAAACCATCGTTGTATATTTCCTAATAGAAGTCATTTAATTCGAAATTTAATATTCAATTTCTTATATGAAAGACTTTTATTACAAATTTTTTATTGAGAAAAAAAGCTATAAAATACAATAATTTTTTTTTTATTAAATGAAAAAGGTTTTTGAGTCAATGTATAGAATAATAAACCATGGTTGTATATACTTTCTAATAACAGTCATTTAATTGACAATTTCTTATACGAAAGTCTTTTAACGAATTTTTTATCGAGAAAAAGCAGTAAAAATTCAATCAAAAATAAAAAAAAGTTACATAAAAAAGGTTTTTGAGTCAATGTATAGAATAATAAACCATGGTTGTAAATAATTTCTAATAACAGTCATTTAATGGACAATTTCTTATACGAAAGTCTTTTAACGAATTTTTTATCGAGAAAAAGCAGTAAAAATTCAATCAAAAATAAAAAAAAGTTACATAAAAAAGGTTTTTGAGTCAATGTATAGAATAATAAACCATGGTTGTATAAACTTTCTAATAGCAGTCATTTAATAGGCAATTTCTTATGCGTAAGTAAGTCTTTTAATACAATTTTTTTATCGCGAAAAAAGCAATATAAATAAAAAAGTTACATAAAAAAGGTTTTTGAGTAAATATATATAATAATAAACCATGGTTGTTTATATATTTTCTAATAATAGAAATTTAATGGACAATTTCTTATACGAAAGTCGTTTAATGAATTTTTTTATCGTGAAAAAGCAGTAAAAATTCAATTAAAAATAAAAAAAAGTTACATAAAAAGGTTTTTGAGTCAATGTGTAGAATAATAAACCAAGGTTGTATATACTTTTTAATAACAGTAATTTAATAGGCAATTTGTTATGCGTAAGTAAGTCTTTTAATACAATTTTTTTATCGCGAAAAAAGCAATAAAAATAAAAAAGTTACATAAAAAAGGTTTTTGAGTAAATGTATTTAATAATAAACCATGGTTGTATATATTTTCTAATAATAGAAATTTAATAGGAAATTTAATGGACAATTTCTTATACGAAAGTCGTTTAATGAATTTTTTTATCGTGAAAAAGCAGTAAAAATTCAATTAAAAATAAAAAAAAGTTACATAAAAAAGGTTTTTCAGTCAATGTGTAGAATAATAAACCATGGTTGTATATACTTTCTAATAACAGTAATTTAATAGGCAATTTGTTATGCGTAAGTAAGTCTTTTAATACAATTTTTTTATCGCGAAAAAAGCAATAAAAATAAAAAAAGTTACATAAAAAAGGTTTTTGAGTAAATGTATTTAATAATAAACCATGGTTGTATATATTTTCTAATAATAGAAATTTAATAAGAAATTTAATGGACAATTTCTTATACGAAAGTCTTTTAACGAATTTTTTATCGAGAAAAAGCAATAAAATTCAATAAAAAAATAAGTTTAATAATAATAACAAGACATACAAAATATACGCAGGAATTGACTTTAACAGGAAATACATGAGATTGTTCGAAGTAAAAAATGTAGATAGCATTTTAGTCTCCGGTGACATGTTTTTCTCTGTTTTCGTTAAAAACAAAAACAAATGTACGTATTGGACAGTTTTAGGCTTCCCACACAACTAGTTTGCCCAATACTAACTGAAGTCACTGCGTCGGAGGACTCGGCCGTCCAACGGTCCTTTCCCAAAGTCGAGCCCATTTTTCGATCCCTTCCCACATAAAAACGGTGGGCAAGTGTGTGTTGATGGGGCGAGGTAGTGGGCAGTTACTTGGCTGGGTGACCAGTGTCGACATATGAAAGTTTTTTAAAATGTCAATGGAGCCCGATTGCCATCTACATTTACTACTCCAAATTAGCTCAGGAATCTCTGGTTAAAGTCCAACGGCTAGAGTCTTGCTACACCCTGTATAGATGGAGAAAAAATGTGTTACATGTAACCATGTCTAACCCTTTTAAATCCACGATTGGGATTCTTCAGATGTACCCACAGAACAAATAATACATAGAGATGCCCTAACACGCAAGGGAAAGAAACCAAAATAAAGGGGGGCGAGGTAGGCGTGCCGCCAAGTTAAAGAGCAAATAAGTGCAAAGATTCTGCTTGTTTCCAAAAACTGAATATTTTTATAAAATTTTGTAGTTTGCTTGCCACCGTCAAAAGTACACGAACTATACTTGTATGGCAGTAAACTAGGTTGGTGCCAAAATGGGTGTCACATGACCTTTGCCTCCAGCCGCCGAAATTGTACTTAGGGCAAGTCTATTAATTCTGACGTCAGTGCATGTACCGGTGGTGCCGATGGCTCGCCACCATGGGATTAAAGGTGTTAAACATGGTTATGTGTATTTTTGATACTTATAACTTCGCCAATAGTATCCTTTCCTGTGGCCAAAGTATACACAGAGGCGTAACATTTCTTGCGGTGGTGAGTCGAACAGTACCAGCGCACCTTGCCGCCTGTAACCCGCTTAGATGAAGAAAAGGATTTCCCTTCGAATATTATCTCCACATTTCCTTCTTCGGATGTCACGAATTGCACTAGAAAGAAAGAACAAGATGTGAACAATCAGCGGAGTGGCGAGATATTGGCGGGTCCCAGGCAGGTATAACACAGTTTGATAAATTGATGTTAATTTTTTTTACAATAATTCCATACAGGAGGAGGCCCTGAGGGAATTAATCATCTTTGGGGATGGTGTGTAGAGGGTCTTTTAGAGGATAGGAAAGAGTGAACCTGGGTCTTGAAAAGACCCTTGTTGTAGGAGGGAGGAAACACAGAGGCCGACAGATCATTCCACAGCCGACCTGTTGAACACAAGAACGAGTCGTAGAAGCGACCCGTTCTCATGTGACAAATGTCAACCGTGTGCAAATGTTAGGCACGCGTTTGGCGTGTTTCCCGACTCTGCACCGGTGGCGAAGGAATCAAAGACGCTAGTTCCTCAGAGCATCTTCCATTAAAATACCGATAGAACAAGGACAGCATTCCCATCTGAGGCCTGCGCTCTAAAGATTGCAATCTGTTTGGGAATCTATCAAACAGACCACCCGTTTCTACACAGAGTCAGAAGTGTAATATCTTAGTTTCGATTGTTTCACATAGATGGAACTGTTGGTAAGACTGATCCTGATCAGTTGTTGTGTATTCATCTCTCGATAATAAAACTCCATTTACAATGCTTGGTTATTTATTAAAAATAACATGATTCACGGAATTTCTGTATAATCGATTTAGAGAGCCAGGAAGCTAAGCTCCTTTGTATTCAATGCCAACAATCTGTCTGTCCTGACCTTGAGAGGCTCTCACTCCTGTACTGTCTTACCGTCTGTGCCATCTATATGAAACAATCGAAACTAGAAATTGAAAGCATTTTCTTTATGTACCTACACATTCTTTTAATAACTAAAATAAAACTGAGGCAATGGGAATCGATTTTGGAAGCTTAATAAATAATTTGCATGTGTATATACCATTGTCTTTATTTTTCTTTGAAGATGTACATTTATATAAAATTTAAAAAAAGTTAATTAAGAGTTAATAAAACATGTATTTATATAAAAGAGCTTATCAAAATAGAATAAATTAAATGTAACGTTTGGGAGTAATAAGTATAATATAGTCCGTCCGTTGTATTATTTTAGTCCTCTTAATTTTTATTTGACATTATGTACTTAAAATAATTTTGAGATAAAGGAAAAAAAAATTAAAATAATGAGAAATACATAAAAAATATTAGATTAAAAATTTAATACACGGTACATTTTCAATGTCACCAATGCCACCGATCGCTCAACGGTACATGTTAAAGTGATCTAAATAAATCCGCTGAGCCTTAAACTGACAAAGAGTCTGGGTAGTTTTTTTAAAAAAATGGTTTACTTATAAAAAGAGTTGTGTTGTAATTATTGCGCGTGACAGCTGTTTCGCCTTCTGAAGGCATTATTAAACTGTTGTGAAGTCACTTACAGGCGATCTGTTTATATTATTTCTATATATAAATATAGGTAATAATAATGAAACTCATAAAATGTTTTCATTTTTATTACCAATGCTCTTATTAATTTCTGAGTAAGGTGACGGTATTTTAATGGTTATTAGACTGTAAAGTTTCTCTATTTAAGGGTTATAATATTATATTGTTTATATTAAATTTGACTTAAGGCAATAAAATTGTTATCATTGGCGTTTCCAAATTACTTTTAATCTGGAATGCAGGGGTTTTTTCCCTGCATAATTATAGTTGTAATTTGGTCTATAATTTATTGACCTCGGCTTGAACTTGTATAGAAGTGAAAAACGAATTATAATCTTTTCTTCGTTTATTAAATTAGCTTTTTAATTATTAGAATTTTAGAAAACTTAAAAAAAATATAGGAGACAACTTCATTGCTTCCATTTTACTGACAGAACTACCCAAGCTAGAGGGTACTGTGACGACGGATCTGATGCTCTTAATGGATCTTTCCGTGAGACCAGTAACCCGGTGCCTCTTGAGAATATTGAATGGGCACTGTTTGGTGGTTGTGCACATCGTGGATCCGAATTATTTGGTCCTCCGCAGTGGAAATGGAGGCGAGGCAGCCTTTAGAGTGGTACGTGGAGCAATACCAACGACGTTTTACCCCAGATCTAGCAGCTACACTAGAAAACTTGCTCCCATTATAGACCATTTGCCTTTTACCACGAGCAGACGTTATAAACTGAACTGAAAAATAATAAATTATTAAAATTAGTATTTTGTTTAGTAAAATTTTGGTACATTTTTAATTAAATATTAATATTGACTTATACAAATGGAATAAACATTAGCGTTCGAAATATGGGTAACAACATGCAGCCAATCGGCATCATAGAGATAACACGGGCTTCAGTCGATTTCAAGCGCTTTCCGGGTATACATCTTCAATGATAATTGCAAAATGCCTATTTGACTGGACATGTAATTCTGGAAAATAGAGAAAAAGCAATGGTGTAACCTTTCATCGATTGTACCATAATCAATATTTGTGTAAATTGACTTATTTCATGTTAAATAACTCAAAGAGCGAACGAAGTAGGCACATCGGTAAATCAAATGCTAAGGGCCGGGAGGGCGTTGACCAGCCGTTCGTGGCGCGGCTAATCTGCTTGTTGAGTTCGTTTGCAGTCGGAAGAATTCGGGTGACACCGACAGCCGTCTCACCCATCTTCCTACTTCACGGGTGGGAACAATATTTTACACCGATTTTGTAAAGGAATGTAGACTCTATTTATATACCTCAATGCATAGTAATGTAAAGGTTGACTTAAAAAATAACAAAATTTTAACAATAATGGAGACTCTCAGTATCATTCTGGTGAAGATTTCCTTCCCATAACCCCGCATCTCACAATACAAATCGCAATTGCCACAGTCCCACTGGCTCTGGGCAGTTGGGACTCTTGTGCGATGTTCATATAAAATAATAAACATTCTTCAAACTTATAGGATATATAGAGCCTACAGACGATCCGACTTGCTGGGAGTACAGCAAATTGGAATGGATCCTGTTACAATGGCTTGCCAACGGAATAACAATAATTCAGTTGGCGTTTTTGCCTTCACACCAGCCAACCGGAAATGTTGAATGGTACAAATTGAATCGTCCGTAGACATTAATGTGAATATAACGCACATGAGACCAGAGATTAAATATGCGGTACCATTAAATCATGAATAAAATAAGAGCATAATTGCAAATAATATGTCAACATAAGAAAACGGTTTAATGCATGAAATATTTTAATACATTACAAAAAAAACTTTATATTTTAAATATTTACTTTAGCCTAGCGTAAGAAAAAAGCAACACTATTCTAAGTTCAACGAACGACCTGCTACAATTCAAAATTTGGTTCTTACTAGACATACCAACCCTCCCGCCTGCGTCGTATCACCTGCGCTCGGCTGGCAGTGATGTAATTCCATCCATACTCGCATTTCTGATATATTAACCCATTAAACCGTGCAATAAAATGGATGTTCAGTCAAATTCATCATCACCAATTGTAAAAAACAAAATAGGACAGGTAGGTATTAATTGTGTATTTCATTTATAGCTATTCGAACTGCAACAATATCAACAATGCATATTTTGTAGAATGTACTCGTAGATACGGTTCTGTATAAGATTACTGAATGTTGGGGTTGATCAGTTTTATTTTTTTTTTTATATGTAGTACACAAACCTCAATACACAATGATGGTAAATATTGTTCCAGAGCATTGGAATTTTTTTAATTACATATATTGGTATAATTACAAGTAAATTTTTTGGAATGTCAATTATATTGTTGATGAATTTGAGGACAATAATGATGATTTATTGGCTTTCGACGATTAAGTGAAGCATTTAGGGAATATTTGTTTTTTTTTAATGGCAATTCCAAATGATATTTTCAACTTCAATTCGATGAATCTGATGCCACATAAAATGCTATATATTACGTATATTGTAATATTATCACCTTCATTATATAAACATATAAATTGTGTTTGTTGGTAGGAAATAAAAAATTAATATAATAAAATAATTTCATTTAATTAACTTAAAGAGTGGGTTTGAATGTGTTAACATGGGTACAAGTCGCGGAGATAGTGGCGGGAAAAGGGCAGAGAAATGCGAGTTCACAGGTCATTCTTACGTTGAATAGAGAATATAAACAAATATTCTAACCCAAAAATATTAGCAGAAAATCTGTTAACTTAAATGTTAATCACTGAACATAGATAATACATAAGATATTTCGTCTCCTAGGCCCAGTCAGGCTGATGAAATCGACTATCTGCTCCAAAAAGAAAAATCGAAATTAGTAAATTATGATCAATTTCATAAGGAAGGAAAAATTGAGCTTACTTCGAGCACACGGACACGCTGACAACAAACTTTTACAGATGACTTTGAATTCAGAAAACAGTTGACTCTATTGAGAAATTTACTCGTTGATCGAAAGCCCAACCTTTCAGCAGGAATTTTTTTTCTGAGTTACAATACAACCTTTTATTCAATTAATCGTCTCTTACACGATTATATTATTGTCGATTTTAATGATTATGCTGCGTAAAAGCCGATAATATATTTTTTTCTATTGTATAAACATGAGCTTTGCAGCCCCCCCTGTTCTTCTTGGTGCAGGCCCATCGAACTTTTCCAGAGGCAGTTTTGCTGAAAACGCGGAAATCGTGTCCGTCATATCGCAGTAGAGGCGCTCCTCTTTGACCTGTGGTAATTTTTGCTGAAAATAATATAATGTAAGCTAAAGAAAAACATGTTTTATTAGGTAATGCTCTTAAATAGGTACATAATGGCTATCTCATGTCCATGTTAATGTAAACTTAGGTAATATTTCATAATTACAACTTTTGTGACTTTAAGTAGATGTACTTTATCAGAACTGTTTTATATTATACTAGTACCCGGTGCTGCACAGGGTTTGAAGTAATGTTTTGAAATTTGTTTTTAAATAATGAAAAACAAGGTGTAGTGACGGAGAGACTTAAATGTATGTTTTACTACATTCTATTGGTAATAAAATATTAACATAAATAATTTAAAACCATTTTTGTAAGTGCATTTAGATAATTAGATACATAAATATTAATTACTTGCTTTCATTTACTCCATAATTACAAAATTAAACAAAAACACTGATAAAAACAAAGAATTTATTTATATAATTTGCTTTCGTTTATTTAGCTAACTTAATTTCATGTGGTAAAACATACATATTCATATAGATCAACAAACGTTGATTCTGAATATATATGTTTTTTTATACAAGGTGACGCAAAAGTCATCACTCGATTTCCTAAGGCAATAACTTTGTTTTGTAAATAAAAATAGTTGGTTCTGTTTGTTGATTATATTTCTTTGGATGTTTAAGTTTTTTTTTCCATTACATCACGAAGATAAAATCGGTCAAGTGGCTGCCGCCAGAGTTGATGCACATTCGGGCTCGTTTTACAGCATTTTCCATGACTTTTCTCAAAACTTCCGGCAATAAATTCTCCACTTCTTGTCGAATGTTCTGTTTTAGGGTTCAGCCCCCCCTGTTCTTCTTGGTATTTAAGTTAAAGGGAGAATTTCTTCAATCGATGTGTAGTTATTTTGTGGCGTCATTATTAATTTTATTTTTGAATCATTAACACCTTTTGGCTTTTGCATAGTGTAACATAAAGTACAAGACATAGAGTATAATGTAAAAAATATGTAAGCAATAAAGAGCCCTTATGAGCGTCTATAATAACAAAGATAAAATTTTAAAAATATCTGCAAATAACAAAGACAAAATTTAAAAAATATCTGTAAATAACAAAAATAAAGTTTAAAAGAAATTTGTAAATAACAAAGCAATAATAAATGTATATTGAAGGTATTTAAAATTTAGGACCGATGAAAGAAAGGAAAAATACATTATCAAAATAAAATTAAGTTAATAATATTTCAAATTGAAATGTTTTATAATATTTCTGTAAATCATATATTTAATTACTAAATACATCATTACAATAGGTAGAGGCGATATGTATAATATTTTGTACTAAATAATAAATTTACAGAAGAACATTAACGGTGAGTAAATCAGAGTAGATAAATGAGTTTGTGAGTACATGTTTATATTGTATAAGTAAGAATTAATTGTGAAACAGCAGAAATTAATTAAATAAAATTTACTTGCGCACACCGGGATTTGAACCTGCGACCTTCGGATTCATAGTCGAGAGCCTTACCCCTCGACCATGGAGGCAGTGATATATTCCATATATCTGTGGTATGGTAATATATATTACCAAAGTTTTGAATTCTATTTATCGGAGTGCTAAATTGTGCGGCCATTGGAGTATTATTGCAATAGAAGGATAATTATCTAACTAACTAACTAACCATCACGCCGTTTCTCCGAAGGGGTAGGCAGAGAGGACGGACCGCCAGACAACTCGATCTTGGCATACACTTCTTGCTTCATTCACTTTCATACAACATCTCACACATTCTCTTCTGTTATTCCGACTTCTGACATGGCCCGACTCAAGTATTTGATTCACTTGATCGTGCCACGTCTTCCTTGGACGTCCGCGGCTTCTTCTTCATTCACATTCGCGTCATATATTCTCCTTACACTCCTTTCTTCATTCATTCGCTCTACATGCCCAAACCATCTAAGCGTCCCTTTCTTAATCTTGCTCACTACGCTTACATCAGCCTTGCATTCTTTACGAATCTCAACATTTTCACACGATCATACATGGTTTTACCACACATTCGTCTCAGAGATCTCATTTTTACAGCATTCAGTCTACTTTCATCCTTCCTGTTATAATCTTGTGTTTGTAATTATAATGAATGTTCATTAGCCGAATTCAATAGAGGCTGTCAATGTTATTTTGTAAGATTATAAATAAAAACACTAGATCAGAAATGATCAATAGGAATATTTACCATATTCAATGTACTTCCCAAGAGAAAATGTCAAGCAAATTGAATGTGTTTATTATAGGTGGTATGAAAAATTCCAAGACATCAGGCGTGGACCTAATTCATATGTACGATTTAAAAAACATATCAAATTACTTAGCCCTATAATTGCTCACTTTATTAACATGATAATTGATACGAGTGTCATTCCCGAGGAACTAAAATGTAGCATTGTAAGACCTATTTTTAAAAACGGAAATCACTCCACAATAAATAATCACAGGTCAATTTCTGTATTACCTGCAATAGAAAAATTTTTAGAAAAATATATCTCCATAAATTTCGATAAATATTTAAATAAATTGGGTATTATCGATGAATGCCAGTATGGGTTCCAGAAAAAAAAAGTTGTGATAAACTACTCCAAAACTTTTCCAACTATATAAATTCCCAGCTAAACTCTTAAAAACACATAGTGGTACTTTTTATTGATTACTTAAAAGCCTTTGATACACTCTGTCTCTGCCATAAACAAATAATAAACGTACTTGATGCCATAGGAATCCGAGGTAAACTCCTTTCTTTAAAAAAAAGTATTTATCGAACAGAAAAATTAATGTAAATATTTTAAATAAAATGAGTAAATCGAGATATATCAAAGTGTTGCATTTCACTGCTCCTGCATACCTTAATAAACAACTATTATTGTTATTATTATTAAAGTAGGTGTACCACAGGGGTCAATTCTAGGCCCTAACTAACCATCACGTCGTAGGCAGAAAGGACGGACCGCCAGACAACTCGATCTTGACATACACTTCTTGCTTAATTCACATTCATACATCATCTCATACATTCTCTTCTATTGTTCTGACTTCTCACATGGCCCGACTCAAGTATTTGATTCACTTGATCGTCCCATGTCTTTCTCGGGCGTCCCCGGCTTCTTCTTCGATTCACATTCGCATCATATATTCTTCTTACACTCCTTTCTTCGTTCATTCGCTCTACATGCCCAAACCATCTAAGCGTCCCTTTCTTAATCTTACTCATCATGCTTACATCAGCCTTGCATTCTTTACGAATCTCAATATTTTTCACATGGCTTTACCACACATTAACATTAGAGATCTCATTTCTACGGCATTCAGTTTACTTTCATCCTTCCTCTGCCAGTTCCATGCATCATTGCCATACATCAGGGTTGGTATCAGCACTCCATTGTGGACTGCTAGCTTCGCTTCTTTGGACAACTTTTTGTTAGCGTCAACCGCGTTCACTCCTCTGTTAACGGAGTTTCCTGCATTCACCCTTCTTTCAATATCCCTATCTGTCTTTCCATCTCTCATAAACATACTTCCCAAATACCTGCTCCAAGTATTCATCATTCATAACTATATTGCACACTGTTTTCGAACTCTCTCTTTCAAATACTAATTCTAGGTCCGTCCATTATATGTTACTGCTATGTCCAAACTATTTTATAAAAAGTTCTTATATTCATTTTCGCAGATGACACTGCACTTGTAGTATCAAATGAAAATCCCTTAATAGCTCTTCAAGATTTACAACTAGACTTTAATTAACTTCTCAAATGGGATCATGATGTAGGACCAATTAATAATAATAATAATCGGATGATTTTTATAGGGCCGTTTTTGTGAAAAATCACCTCAAGGGCGCTGTACAAATCTTACTTCCTATTCTTACATTATTCCTATATTACATCTATGACATTTATTTTTTTTGGACACCCTATCATTACACATTATTTATAGACCATATAAAAAGATGCAGTTAAATTATCAAAACTAAATACGGCTTGGTCTAAGTTTTCATACATGTTTAATTGAAAAAAAAGGAAGGTAACTGTATTTATTCCTTACGATATACAAGCAAGACGCTAATACAAATGATAGGAGTTATGTGAAGTTGGGCGGCGGGTGGGGACTGGGGCCGGGGGTACTGATCCTTTCTTCCAATCTTCTTTGTCTTTGTTGGTTATTAATGTTAAGAAAACCAAATATATGTACAGAAGGTCACCGAGTTTATAAATGTGGAATTTACCAAAATTAACTGCACATAATTTTGAATGCATAACTACATAAGAAAATTTAAAAAAATTGTAACTACGACACTATTGACTTTACAAATGAATATACGTATTTGATATTAAAAGTAGATAATAAATTTAAGTGGGACACGCAAGTAGCCAAAATATCTAACCAGCTCTGATCTATAGTGAGTAGCTTCCATAAATTAAAATTTGTCTTGCCCCATTGCACACTTAAACTTAAATATTTTTCTATGGTAGAATCCATCCTGAAATATGGAATACAAACTTGGGGGCACACAAGCATTACGTACTCGTATGTAATAATTATATTTGCAAACTGCAATAATTTAAAAAAATTGTTACACCGAAGATACACAAAGATTTTTTTTAACTATTGTACGGAGGGCCTACTTCCAATAAAAGGTCTCCTATGGTACATTACTATTATGGATAATGCGGGAGAAAGCCAAAACAAAAAGTCACTGGTGCACAGACACGGCACAAGATTCACTGAAAGAAAATGACTAAAAATTTCAAGAATTTCAAATAAGTATGGAGGTCGAACCCTTGAATGCATGGTTCAATCTAATGAAAGCTGTAAATTGGAGGATAGTGAGAGGCCTTGTGTGAAAATGATAAAGTCATTGATATTAAATGAACAATCTATGTAACTTTGAACATTTAAGTTTACCAACGTAAATATTTATATTTAAGTTTACGTATTATGTATACTTAAGTATTATGTAATTTTATTTCTATACTTACCACCACTGTCGCTACATGGCGCTGCTCCCTAACTCAAACACAAGAAATCTTTCTCTATTGAGTTGGGCACTTTTTGTTAAATAAATTTATACTTTTTTTGAAATTAGCTATTAAGATCTAGCTGTACTGTTAAATATTTTATATGTATTTATATTAAATAAAAAATAAAAAAAAGTTAAATTATGTGATACCTGTAATAATTAAGATAAATGTAAGTACATACTTTTAAGTTTAATATATACCCATATACATAAAAAAAAAGAAATCTGTAAATTTATGTATGCATTATTATTAGAATAAATTGATTTTGGTAGAACCTGCTCATTTGACCGCTTTGTAGGACTACATCCTTTGTTTTGTATTTTTCATTCTTGTACCATGCTTGTTATTATTTTTTGAAGAATAAAAAAAATCTATCTCTCAAATTTGTATATTTAGCTTATAATTTATAAATCTTAGGAATTTGTTTTGAACTCTTTCTATTGTGTGAGAAAGTGCATTGTAGTATGGAGACCGTACACTCTTATTATTTAGGTTGAATATTAATTATATTCAACCTGGCTTCTCACTAGTGATGTGTACAGAAGTTTTAATGCGTTAACCGTTACCACTCTTTTTACTCCATTATTTTTGAATATTTTTTTTCAGCCAACTCTAATTTCAATAATGTCAAAATATTAATTTATCGATAGGTGGTTAAAAAAAAAACATTAAAAATTCATTCCTAATGATTTATTCTTCAAATAAAAAAACAGTTTACAGAAAACATTATGGACTACTTATAATTTTGCATAGTATGGTACTTTTTAAAACATTCTCCAGGATGGAGACCAGGTTTTCTGGAACAGGTCTCACAAAACCACACTGTTTCGCGTCTTCCCCCTGGAATCTTTCTGTTACTGCACACAGTACAGTCTTTAGAACCTTTGTCCAGTTTGGCAATGAAGTGGTGCTTGTATTCTAATCGCTCCTCTGCATCTAGCGTACTTGGGCGTCCCCTTTTTCTGGATTCCCGACCAACCGTTTTATCTTCTACCATGGGCACCCACAGAAAATTTTCTAGGGGAGGAGAAAAATATTTTTAGTAATGTTTTAATATAGTTTTAATTTACTGTAGCGTACTTGTATGGTGAAAGAATGGACAGGACACTGTAGTAATAAAGGGCATACTGTAGCAACAATTTTTTTATGAATACAATATATGTATATAACAAAAAATATTACAACATAAATTTAAAATAAAATTTATTCTTTAAACAAGAACTGGAGTCGTCTGTTATCGCTACCAAACATATATACAATTTTGTCCATAAAGTCTTTTTTGTTGCAGCAGTTCACTTTGTCTCTGTGTACGCTTAACACGCACAATCCAGACAGACGTTCATTTGACATTGTAGATCTAAGCCATGTTTTTACACGACGTCATGTGCTGAACGATCGCTCCACCGTACATGTTGTTGCTGGTAATGTTAGCAAAACTAGTGAGGCACACATGACACTCGGATAAAACTTTGTAAAAGGTAACAAGTCGATGAAATCTTGGCTACTTTTGTATTCTCGCGTTTTACAAAAATCAAACCAACTCAAGGCTCCAGTTTCAAAATTATCAATGTAGTATGCCTGATTAATAGTTGACATTATATCCTTAAACTGTTGACGATTCAGTTTGCACAACAATTTCGAAGGAAGTAGCAACGCTAAGTTAAATTGTGCACTGTTGGCTTTACAAAATCGACTCTCCATTGAGTTAATTAGAGAATCTAAGTATGGAATGTAAACTGTTTTATGAAGTACTCTTCAACACTTATGGTTCCCGGATTACTTCAATGCTTTTGTCTTCCACACTGTCTTGGGATAATTAGTTCAATATCCACTTTATGTGCGAGTTGTACTGTTTTTTCAAAAATATCCCTGAAATAGTTATCGGAATCACCTCGGTGAAGTTTTACTACACTGAGCAGGTTTTGAACTTGCAGTTGGACTTCTGGAAGATCAACTTGAACAGCTTGAAGAGCCTGAGTAACTGGTTCCAGTATGGCAGAGTACTGCGAAATAATATTAAGACAAAATAAAAACGTGCTGGACTTTGATGAACAATATAACTGATGTGCAGCCTGTCATGTATTTCCACTTGCATGCAATGAAAATTCTTCCAGTTGACAGTAAATATCTTAAAATTTACTAGAAAAAATCTGAATACTTTTATGCTTGTTTATCCATCTTGTCTCACACAGAAGAGGAATATTTGGGACACAGGACCTCCTTTTTGGGCTTTCACGAAAAAATGTAATAATTGCTTTGATAGTACCAATAGTATTACGTATCACTGCAACATTATTAAGATCATTTACTACGAGATTCAGTCTATGCGAGGCACAGTGAACAAAGGCAGCCTTGGGGTAAATACTTCGAATTTTTGCCTGAACACCATTTTCTTTTCCGGCCATTGTCGAGCACCCATCATAACCTTGACCCAGCAGATTATTAAGGAGAAGACCAAATGTTTTGCAATGTTGAATAATACAATCAGATATCGTGGCGGCGTCCATACCTTTCAGCGGAGAAAATCAAAGGAATTCCTCACGAATCATAGCCTTCTCACTAGACATATCTACAAACCGGACCCCCAGTGAAAACTGTTCTGTTCCTAAGATATCTGCTGTTTCATCGGCTATAATCGAGAATCCAACAGCATTGTTAGCAGCTTTTATAATGTCTTCTCGCAGAGCTTGTTCAGACAAATTGATCAAATCATTCTGCGTTCGGTGTGATGTGTAACGTGCATTTCCAGCAGCTGTATCAAAATGGTTTTTTAAAATACTGTCTCCTCCCTCAATTCGATACGCATAAAGTTGTTCGACATTTCCTTTGGTGCTATCTTTCCCACGAATTGCCAAATCATTTGTTCCGCAAAATAAGATTATTGAAATAATAGGATACAGTTTTTTTTTTGTTTTCTTC
Organism: Halesus radiatus; assembly: GCA_022606495.2. Lineage (NCBI taxonomy): Eukaryota > Metazoa > Arthropoda > Insecta > Trichoptera > Limnephilidae > Halesus > Halesus radiatus. The sequence goes on from JAHDVE020001173.1 coordinate 153,535, forward strand.
AATAGTTCATTTTACAGAATTATCTATCTGACAAATAATATCCTTATTTGGATCTCTAATGGTTGACACGAAGTGTTCAGCATCTTGTTGAGACCCACGATGCCATGCTGAGCTGGTATGGTTTCTGGCACATTCAATAAAGTCTTTGTACTTTGTACAAGGAGTAGTAATGAAGACACCTTGAATTCCTCTTTGAACTGGTTGCGGAAATAAAACACAGAAAATGCAAAAAGCACTTTTTAACCTAGGTGAATATGATAACCATGGAGTATACTGGGTTAGCCAACATTCCCCGAAACAACGTTTTCCACTTCCTGACATGTCGCCTTCAAAATCATATGACGGGTGAGGCTTGTATGGATCAGTTAGCAAACAATGGAATCTTCGTAGTAGATTTTACATTTTTAGAGTCCAATGTCATAGGTTAACCTAGTATCTCCACTTTGAAGCTTGTCAGGGTCTGGTTCTGGTGATACCGTTGCTGCTGCAGATGAACAAGCAACAGCATCCCTTTTCCGGAGTTTACAGACAAGAGTTAATGTTATTTCTTCAACATCTGGAGTCGATTGCTGTGGCTGTCCGAGAGGTTTTAAAAATTTCCGGATATCCATGACACCTAAAAGTAACAAAGAAGACAAAGAAAAAGAATAAATAAGAAAGAACAAAAAAGAAGAAAACTTAAACTAAAACTAAAACCCAACCAGTCTCCCTGGTAGAAATTAAAATAAATACAAGTTAAGAAACAAAAATCTTTATAATAATATAACGTAATTAACAAAATAAATTATGTTAATTTACAATATAAGAAGCTTAGTAATTATAACTAAAGGAAAATAATCACAATAATTAGATTATTAAAGGCTTACAAAATAACTTCAACCACTGTATGTGCAAACAACCTCATTAATTATTCAAACATAGGACTGTACAATAAAACATGTAGCTCATTCAATAAATTTATAACGAAATTAAAATAGATGATTTATATTTTTCTAATACTTTTTTGGCAGTGACGTGTGTGGAAGATGGAATTGACTAGGATTTTGATATCAGAAGGTCCCACGCCCGTCGGCCAATTTTCGCTTTTGCGGTTGACATTAAGGAAAGCATGTAATATATTTTTTAATTGATAAACTAAAGTTTTTAAGACAAGATTTTTGTGCATAGCGCAAAGGGTAACAATTATTTTTATAAACAATAATTATTAGCCTGAAACACTCATCCAATTCAATTTGGATGAGTGTTTCAGGCTAATAATTATTGCATGTAATATAGTTCATGTATGGTAAGGTTTAGTAATATTCAGTAATGGACGTAGACTCTTATGACAAATTTTTGTGCTTTCATAGGGTTATACGTTCGCACGTCTTATCTTGCCGGCTGCCAGCCGACAACTGAGTTGTAGCTTACAAATAGTGATGTGGGCTGGCACCCGACAAATGAGTGGTAAGGGTTAATGTTCGTAAGCTGAAATTAATAAGAAGTATTTTGTTTGGATCGCTGTTTAATATATAAATATCAACATGTTTCGAAAGCGAAACTTTACTTATCAGGATACACAGTATACTAAAAAATTATGATGACTATAAATAAATGATAAACATTGAAAAATAATAATGTAAGAATAGACAAATTACAAACATAAACAAAAATTAACAATAAGTGATGAAAGTAGGTAAGCAATTAATTGTAAATGTAAAAATTATTGATAAAAAAAAAATTATGAAATATTATAATAAATTTATATTAATAATTTAACAAAAGAAATTATTTTTATTATTACTATAAATAAAAACAAGAAAATAACAAGGCATAAAATTAAATAAATAATAATAATTATTGTTATCAAAATTTATATTAATAATATTCTAAATATAGTTATTAATGTGAAAATAAATTTAAGAGAAAGCTATTTAAAAAATATATATATTTGATTATTAATAATATTTAATTGACTATTAACACTTTTCCTAATTTCCAAAATTTCAAATTTACTAAATTGTAAACCAGTTGCATTTGTATGTAAAAATTTTAAAACAATTTTTATGTCAAAAGAATGATTTGTTTCCAAAATATGGTTGGCAAATTCAGAATAATTATTATTACTTAAACACCTTAGGTCCTCCTCCTTAACTCTAGTATTAAAATTTCTTAAGTCTCCCCTATAAAAAAAAGTTACAATAAAAAACACATAAATTTGTTGTAGACCACTTTTATTAACACTACCGGTTTCTTTTGTCGGATATATGTAAGATTCTGCGCCATTGAACGGGATTAATTATTTTATTATTATTCTATCTGTAATTATTATTATATTCTATCTGTTCTTCCCGGAAATCCCGCAATAATCCCCTACCCATTTGACTACCCCCCACTCCAACACCTAAAATTTATATGTCTTGTCAATATTCTATATCATAAGTTAGTTATAATATTCTACTGACGAAGGAAGGGTGCTTCCGAAACCGGTAGTGTTAATAAAATAAAAGTGGTCTACAACAAATTTATGTGTTTTTTATTGTAAATTATGGCGAGCCACAAAGTTAATGCTTTTTACAAATATGGAAAAAAGTTACAAATTAATTTATGAGGCCCGATTTATTTAAAATATCATATTTATCCTTGTTATTTAAAACAGATTTTTAAAAATTTATTATTAGTGTACAAGGTTGTTTATCCCCAAATAATTGGTGTTGATAAACAGTGGAGAAAAATACTGTTTTTTTAAATAATAATACTTTAAATTTATTAATAAAAAAACATCCCAAATACTACCCAACCAGCTTTTTCATAGGAGATATTTCTGAACAGATTTACAAAATGTGTATGTGCAGGCGGACATAATAGGATCCAACAAACAAATTATTAACTTATTAGTCCATGTATCCGAAAAGTGGCCAAGTCAAAGTCCTTGTTTGTTGGCAGACTGAGATTGGGGATGTTTGCATGGATGTGCTCATAGTTTCGGGGATTTTTTTTTGTAAATGTATGTATACGTTAAAAATATCCTGACTAGCTAAACTGTTAATAAAAATTTCTTTTTACTAATATGAATAATTAATGCTTTGCACATTGCCCCCCAAAATATTAAAATCACTCCCCAGCGAGGTGTGTGCCCCACGTTGAGAAACACCGCTCTACGCATGGCGTTGCCATGTCAGATGGAACCTTGTTATTCTAATGGGGTAACCATAAGGGGGGTTATCATTAGGTATTTAAGTGCCAATGAGTATCATTGGCACTTAAAATGACATCACCGTATGTATATACAGCGGCATTGCACCCCTTGAAGCTGTGGGTCGAACAGAACCAGCGAGTCTTTAGTCCGGAAACCTTCCTTCTTGAAAACTTGTGGCCGTTGTACACGAGTAGGCGGTTCCCCTTTGAAGATGTCGTAAATTGCACTGGAAAATTAATATAATTTTAATCAGTACAGAAAAGTTAACTAGTCATAAAAGCAATTTTAATTTACCTGCATAATGAGGAATTTCAGAAAAAAATATGATGACTTACTGTTGCGATGAGTTCTGGTGTTATCAGAACCTACGATATGCGACAATTATTTGGTATATGGGACAAGCTTTGTGGTGAAGATAGCAGAGTGAAGTGCCAGCAATGTTTCGCATAATTTTCTATTGCACACGGTGGGCTATTAAGGATCACTTGAAGTCTGCGAAACACAAGGCTGGTGTGACGGCAACTGGAAGCGCTTCCGACTGCAAGCACTTCTTCTATTAAAATATTCTTTAAAAATGATGATCCAATTCAAGATGATTTAATTATTGCGGCCAAAGAGGGCCATTGCTTACCACACAGTAATGCATGACATGAGCTTCAAAACTTCTGATTGTACATCTAAATTGATCTCAAAATTCTTTGAGCCAAAATTTGGTACAGCGAGAACTAAATGCGAAGCAATAATTTAGAATGTGTGGCACCTTTTTCTGTAGAAGAATTACATACTGACTTACAGAAAACGCCTTTCGTAAGTGTTACTAACGACACTTCAAACCGAAAAGAGGTAAAATTAGCGCCTATTGTTGTTAGATATTTTTTACCATTGGAAGGTGTACATGTAAAACTGCTGGATTTTGAATCTGTTCATGATGAGACATCGGAAATATTTACTGAAAAAATAATTTCAACATTGCGTCGTCACGAGATTGACAGAAAACTAACTGCATTTTGTGGTGACAATTGTAACACCAATTTTGGAGGTGTGAATAGAAGAGGACAAAATAATGTTTACAGCCGGCTTAAACAAGAGCTTGGCGTTAATATTATTGGCATTGGATGTGGCGCACATATTGTGCACAATACACTTCAAAATGCCGTGGATGGTTTGCCGATCGAAATTGAAGCTCTAGTTGTGAATGTGAAAATATATAAATATTTTCACATTTACACCGTTCGAGTGACTCAATTGTGAATTCTGTGAATTCGCGGATGTGAAATATAAAAAAAACTGGTAAAGCATGGAAGCACCAGATTTCTTTCTCTGTTGCCGGCAGTCGAAAGAAATTTAAATATTTTTGCAATCAAATTTAAAAACTTTTTGCATCAAAACATGAAGAATGGAGTTTAACGACGACCCAAACTGATTTGTGGATAAATGGGTCCAATTATTGAAACATCATCACGAGCAACACATTGATGCACCTAATCAGATTAAAATCATACAATATACGAGGTGTGTTCAAAAGAAGAGGTGAATTTTGAATTTTCTCGGGCTGTGTACATTCGACTATCGATTTTTTTTTGTTATGTTGGTACACATATGTTTATCATATGTTAGCATTATCAGCCATTTTGGATTAGTGGTTTGTTTTTGACAGCTGGAAAGGTTAGTCACGTTTTTGTGTGTTCTTCGATTTTTTACTTTTGAAAAAAATGGATCAAAGAATATATATTAAATTTTGCGTTAAAAATGGAATAAAGTGCTCCAACGCACTTAAAATGATGACTGTGGCATTCGGCGAGTCTACTTTGTCTCAAAAAAGTGTTTATAAGTGATACAAGCGCTTTACAGAAGGCCGAGAAGATGTTAATGACGATGAGCGTCCTGGAGTTGCAACCACGTCAACAAACGAAGAAAACATCGAAACAGTGAAGAAAATGGTTTTGGAAAATCGTCGAATCACTATTAGGAAGTTGCAGAGGATGTTGGCATATCAATCGGCTCATGCCATGCAATTTTCTCGGATGTTTTGGGTATGAAACGTGTGGCAGCGAAGTTTGTTCCGAAATTGATAAATTTTGAGCAAAAGCAACGTCGCATTAGTATCGCTCAGGAGTTGTTGAATGACGTCAACGACGATCCAGATTTGCTCAAAAGGGTCATAACTGGTGATGAAACGTGGTATATGGTTATGACGTCGAAACCAAGGCCCAATCATCCCAATGGAAGCGGCCAGAAGAGCCTAGACCGAAAAAAGCACGCCAAGTTCGATCAAATGTGAAGGTTTTGCTCACTGCTTTCTTCGATTACAATGGCGTGGTGCATCATGAGTTCTTGCCATCAGGTCGTACGGTTAATAAGGAATACTACAAGGAAGCTATGCAATAATAATAATAATAATAGTTGGATGATTTGTATAGCGCCGTTTTTGTGAAAAATCACCTCAAGGGCGAAACGTTTGCGTGAAGCAATACGGCTCAAACGATCGGAATTGTGGAAAAACAAATCATCGATTTTGCTTCACGATAATGCACCAGCTCACACATCAATGCTTGTTCGTGATTATTTGGCCAAAAATAACACCGTAATTATGCCTCAACCACCGTATTCACCAGATTTGGCTCCCTGCGACTTTTTCCTATTCCCGAAACTGAAGAGACCAATGAAAGGAAGCGTTTTGCCACAATTAATGAGATAAAGTCAGAATCGAAGAGCGAGCTGATGGCCATACCGAAAAGCGCATTCCAGAAGTGCTTCGAGGATTGGAAAAAGCGCTGGCATAAGTGCATTATATCTGAGGGGGATTACTTTGAAGGGGAGAAAACGGATATTGAAGAATAAATAAATACTTTTCAAAAAAATTCAAAATTCACATTTTCTTTTGAACACACCCTGTATTTTGTGCCTACCCGGGACTTTAGCACCTTTGGAGCGTGTTTTCTCAATAATGAATCACATTTGGTCGGTGACCGCGGCCGCATGCTGGAGTCTACTGTACGAGCGTTACTATACTGTAAATTAAATCTTGGCATTACATGCATGATTATAAATATAAATAAAAATTCACTCCAGCGAAAAGTACAATTGGCACAATTCCTAATTTCTTAACTTTAAATAAACAACATTCGGCATTCGATTTTTTTTTTCCTAGCCGTCCCTCCTGTCCCGGTTTAGAGCTTCATAATTATGGTAAGCCTAGTCATTGACATCAAAATGTCTTTAATCCTTATGATAAGGACAATGTCTTATTCTTTAAAGGAACCGGTACCCTCCGCTGCTTACTCAAAATGGGCCTTTATTAAAACAGTGAAATTGAAAGTGTTAAGAGGAACGGCTGCGCTGCCTGTTTCATACGTAACTTAATTTTAGTTTTGAGGCCAAAATACCCATCCAAACTGAATGATTTTTAATTAAAGGTATAGTAAATATCTAGTACGGATAAGAAGTATTTTATTTGTTTTTGTTTTAAATTATGAAGAATATGCTATGAAAAAAAAATCAATTTTCATAATTTCAGAGGCAACTTAGAAAAGTATTTGTGGGTTTATTGTATTTAAAAAAAATCGCATTTTCTATGTAAATACTATTACGTAAATAAAAATATAAAAACAAAACATTTAAAAAAAAAACCTTTTTTCGGGTCGATATTTAAAATCATGTGCGGCAAATTTGTGTTCCAACGTAAATCGGTCGTTTTAAATTTAATTTAAAGTCCACCACAATGCTTATTTTAATTTCTTAATTTTTTCATTATTTTATATTTCATTATATTTTTAAAGCAGACGTGGTAAAACTTTTTTTTAAATCACCGTTAGCCCCAAAGGTGCCTCAAAAATCGCGAAAAATGAATTCCTTTAATGGCCTATATTTCATAATGTAAAACCAAAATAAATAAATTACTTCTAATCCGTACTACTCGTATTTATTTACTATATTTTTTTATGAAAAAAGAGATCATTTGGTTAGGTTAGGTGAGTATTTTGGCCTCAAATCCAAAATTATGTTTTGTATGAAACAGGCCGCGCAGCCGTTCCTCTTAAACGGTGAATATTAAAAAAAAATATATATATTTTAAGTACTTGAATTACTCATTATTACGATTATAGACACGCATTACAAAGAAGATCACAATCTGATGGCTATTCATAAAATGTATAATATTTTATCAGAATTCTAAATTATCTCTTCTCATTTTCCCACAAAACTGACAAAATAATTTTCCGAAAACAACTTGCCCTGTGGTATTGAAATTTTGTTCATTTACTAAAGTAGCGATATTTTTTTTAATGAAATTGTTGATGCCTAAGCGCCTTTGAGGTGATTTTCTCACGAAAACGGAGCTCTAAAAATAATCTATTTATTATTATTATTATTATTATGCAATAATAATAATAATAATAATAATAATCGGATGATTTTTATAGCGCCGTTTTTGTGAAAAATCACCTCAAGGGCGCTGTACAAATATTACTTCCTATTCTATATAATTCTTATATTACATTTATTCTACGATTTTTTTTTTTTACATTCATTTTCTCTTTTTGGACATGCTATCATTACACATTATTTATAGACCATATAAAGAGATGCAGTTAAATTATCAAAACTAAATACGGCTTGGTCTAAGTTTTTCATACATGTTAAATTGGAAAAAAAAAGAAGCTAACTGTATTTATTCCTTACGAAATATTGCAAGACGCTAACACAAATGATGTACAAAGAATGTATTTAAGCTAAGACAATGAATTATTATCCATATATTTTTAGGATAAATAACACAGAATACTCTTAAAAGGGGTGAGCGGCGGAGGAGGATGGTGGCCGGCGTGACGGGACGGTTGTTGATGGTCTGCATGTACGCCAGGTAGCGCTTGTCGGCCGGCTTATAATAATAATAATAATAACAAAGCATTTATATAGCGCAGTTTTGTGTTATTTCACTTCAAGTGCGCTTAACTCTAAATAAACTTAAACATGATTAAATAACTCCATTCAGTGGTATTCCTACAGTGCTACTTTTACATACTATTTATACATTCTTAACATATTACATACATTCTTGCTTATTCTTAATATTACTCCTACAGTATTCCTTAGGTGCATATTCATAAATAAAATTTACATTATATTATACAGTATACATATGGCTATACAACAATAATACATTCACAATATTACTACAAAAATAGTAACATTTTAAGACAGGAGTCGGGTTATGTTCAGCAATAACGGACTTCACATAATTTTTTAGAAAATATATATACGGAGGAAACCGAAACCAAACAACTACCAGAGGCTCGAGGAAATGACTTTTTATAATAAATTGAAAAGAAATTAAAATTTATAGAGAGAAGGATTTTTTAAATAAGTTTGTTTTTAAGGCCCGTTTAAATTCAGTCAATTTATGGACATTAGTAAGAGCTGGGGGAAGTTTATTCCAAATGAGAGGGCCATTTACGCGAAAAGAGCGATCATAGTAAACGGCTCGATTTGACCTTGAATGTTCAATTAGACAATTAGTAGCATCTAGATCTGCTGACCTCAGAGTAAGCTGTCTATCACTTAAGTCCTGTCGGATGCATAGTTCAGATATATAGGCTGGCGCCATTCCCTGCAATACTTTGAAGGTCAGTAAGCAGATCTTGAACTCTATTCTTTCAGGGCATCGAAGCCAATGAAGCTGATCCCTTAGAAGTGGGGTTATATGACAATATTTAGATTCACCAAATATCATTCTCGCCGCAGCATTGAAGACGGACTGGATTCTATTGAATTGTTTTTGAGGGAGGCCAGCATATGCACTATTACAATAGTCCATGCGTGAAACAACGAAGGAATTTATGAGTGATTTTGCTCCATCAGAGGGAAGACATCTCCTGATTGATTTTACCTGCCTAAAATGGAAAAAACCAGAACTTACAGCTTTTGTAATTTGCGATTCAAGAGAAAGACTATTGTCTATAGTGAAACCTAGGAATTTTATTTCTGTAGAAGGAATTATATCTGTATCCTGAATACGTATTGGATTGGAATCAAGAAGGCCTTGCCTTCCAGGGGAAGCTATCCAAATAAATTCTGTCTTTGCTGGATTAAGTTTGAGTTTATTGACAGACATCCAACTTGAAACCGTATTAATGAAACTAACTACCTCATTTTTTAGGACGTCTTTTTCATCCGGGGAACAAAATTTAAAGATCAGACGATCGTCTGCATAGCCTTATGATTCAAAGCCAGCTGAGTGAATGAGGTGTTCAAGACGATTAGTATAGAGAATGAAGAGAATGGGACCTAGGACAGACCCCTGGGGAACTCCAAATTCAATGGGAGTTTCAGGTGATGTGCATTTATTGAAAGTTACTGAGGCTACTCGTCCAGACAGGTAATATGTCATCCATTGGAGTACATCACCTCGAACGCCAAATTCGGTATCAAGCACATTTATTAGAATACTATGATCTACCGTGTCAAAAGCCGCACTCATATCAAGAACAGATACCAAAGCCAACTTACCTGCTTCCATCCCGATGATCAAGTCTGAAATTATTCGCAATAGAACAGTTTCGGTTGAATGAAACTGTCTATAAGCAGATTGATTTTTGGCAAACAGACCAGCGGAGTTCAAGTACCCTACCAATTGTTTGGCAACGATTTTCTCAAGCAATTTTGATAAAAATGGTAAGTTGGATATATAAACGGTATAATTATAATTTAAAAAATAAAACAATAACTTTGTTTTACAATAAAACAATAACTTTGTTTTACATCACTTTTATATAATATAACTATAACTTATAATTATAACTTATTAGATTATAAGGTATAATTATAACTTATTAGATTATAAAGTCTTTAATGTTATAAAAAAAATGAACAAAATGATTTTTTTTGTTAAGTGCATGTGCAGCCTAGTTACCTCGGGGTTACGTCACGAAGGCACGACCACCGACCGTTGCCGGAATAGTTGGCAAGCTTGAAAGCAATCCTCACGTTTATAAATTTAAGTAAAAAAAAGTACCTACCTGTATATTTTCAAATTTAGTTCGAATCTTAACGTTCTCAAAAGGAAACTGCTTATCTACGTTATTATTATACAAGAACCCCCCACTCGCTTTTGTATGATTGCGTAGAAATGGTCTATTATGCACGTAGGTAACTGAGGAACCAAATACATGGAAGCAGCAAAATATCTATGCAGTATCATTGTAGGAAATACTGGGTCACAGTCGCAACTGCCGTTTCTATAGATCTTCCAGGGTGGGTTCTTATCTCAGTGCCTCAGTAGGGTGGCGGCAGAGCATTATCGTTACACTTATCCAAGACTTAACCACTCTGCAGCTATGTCTTCTATCCGATGGAATTTCCCGACATCCATAGTATAGTCTTATACACATAAATTGGTGATGACTGGTGAAATGAGCATTGACTTGGACAAAACACCCCAAGTAAGAACATGCTCCCATACCATGCAACATTACAAATACCTACGAGGTGTGTTCAAAAGAAAAGAATTTGTTTTATACACAGAGTAATGCTGTCAAACAGCCTTCATTGAACTCGAGTTTGCTCGACTTTATAGCAACAATGATGTGTGTATATTATATATAAGTGTAGTATATTATTTATTTAGACGCTCTTCAAACTATATACCTTCTTAAGGTTCTGGAACTATTGAAAAAAACACATTAATATTTCTGAATTTGTTTTATACACAGAGTAATGCTGTCAAACAGCCTTCATTGAACTCGAGTTTGCTCGACTTTATAGCAACAATGATGTGTGTATATTATATATAAGTGTAGTATATTATTTATTTAGACGCTCTTCAAACTATATACCTTCTTAAGGTTCTGGAACTATTGAAAAAAACACATTAATATTTCTGAATTTGTTTTATACACAGAGTAATGCTGTCAAACAGCCTTCATTGAACTCGAGTTTGCTCGACTTTATAGCAAAAATGATGTGTGTATATTACATATAAGTGTAGTATATTATTTATTTAGACGCTCTTCAAACTATATACCTTCTTAAGGTTCTGGAACTATTGAAAAAAACACATTAATATTTCTGAATTTGTTTTATACACAGAGTAATGCTGTCAAACAGCCTTCATTGAACTCGAGTTTGCCTGACTTTATAGCAACAATGATGTGTGTATATTACATATAAGTGTAGTATATTATTTATTTAGACGCTCTTCAAACTATATACCTTCTTAAGGTTCTGGAACTATTGAAAAAAACACATTAATATTTCTGAATTTGTTTTATACACAGAGTAATGCTGTCAAACAGCCTCCATTGAACTCGAGTTTGCTCGACTTTATAGCAACAATGATGTGTGTATATTATATATAAGTGTAGTATATTATTTATTTAGACGCTCTTCAAACTATATACCTTCTTAAGGTTCTGGAACTATTGAAAAAAACACATTAATATTTCTGAATTTGTTTTATACACAGAGTAATGCTGTCAAACAGCCTTCATTGAACTTGAGTTTGCTCGACTTTATAGCAACAATGATGTGTGTATATTACATATAAGTGTAGTATATTATTTATTTAGACGCTCTTCAAACTATATACCTTCTTAAGGTTCTGGAACTATTGAAAAAACAGAGGAGGGACGGGCCTTGCTTCTCCTAGGAAGAAATGCAGGCGGATTACTGATTTCAAGTCAGCGTAGAGAACTAACGAGCTTGATAATTAGACAAAAGTTGGATAACGACTGTACTATAAACATCCTGGGGAACGAGTTCATGAAACTCTGCTGGAATTCTGCTGACATCTTCATGGCACTCCAGTAGGTCCAGCACACCTGTGTGAGAGTTGACCGATGATTTTTCAAATTTGCCAGAAGGTATAATAATAATAATAATACGTAGGTAATTTAATATATTTTCAACAAATCTGTAAAAATAAACTAAATTTAATATACATATATCATATAACTGTATTTATGGTCTTCAGTAAAGATTCAATATTAACACATTTGTCAAAAAAATATGTTTTACTAATCTGTAGTATCTCTTACAGTTGAAACTTTGGAGAAGATTTGAAAACTTTGGTAAGTCCAGATTGCCTAAACACTCCTTGGCAAAACATAGAATATTTGTGGGCGTACACTCTGAAGGATCGTCTGAGGTACCTGTACTGTGAAAAGGGATCACTTGGAAATTATGTCGACAGGTTTCCAATACTAAAGGCGCCCACTGGACACAATTTACTGTTGGCAGATTTCGACGAATCTTAAAAACCAATTCAGGAGTGTGTTCCCACCTTAGAGTAACAATATATTATTACTTTAAGGTTCCCACAAAGTTGTCAGCAAATTATTGAGATGGCGTCATACAGAGCGAAACAACAGCAGACACTACATTTAAAAAAATAATAGACGAATAGCTGGGACCTATTGATTGTAAGTATAATTTTTTTTAAATCAATTTAAAAAAATAAATAATTTGTTTGATTTTTTCTTTGTATTTTACTGAACTGTTATTCTGTTGTAGTCGAACTAATGTATACTACCCACTTTTTTCAGTAAACGATACGCATACTACAATAAATGTGGCACTAATTTTGCTGGTTTTCATCGTAAAGATAAGTCCCGTCAGGAAAAACAAGACTGTGAAAGGCGACGCGCCAGTAATGCATGGATTGTTGGTTGTAATTGAAAATTACTTAATTTTTTACATGTTGTACACCGTAATTGGTAATTATTATTTTGTTTTTGATTTTGTTTATGTTAACCATCTGTCTGTTGTGTACATTATAAATAAAATAAAATGATTACTACTTGTTTGATGTTAACAAATGATTGTGTCTGATTGAAGCCACCACATATACTTATTTGATTTACAGTGAAATTGTTATTGTTCACAACTATAAATAAGAACTTTTAATATAACTTTGACGATATGTTTTTTGGTTTATATTGTTTCACTGAATTGCGAGGCTGCTCATCTTAATACAAGACTGTCAAGATGAGTGCTTTACGTTTTTTATTTTGTTTTTTAATTGTATTAATAAATAAATAACACCCCCCCATGCACACAAGAACAGCCTTCTGTGGGGGTACATCGTTAATTAAAAATAGATGCAATAGTACAAATACCATAAGAATGAATTGTTGTAATATCTACACATGATAGATGATTAGTAAAAATAATAGTTTTTGTAGTTCAGAACTCTATACGCTATTGTCATATAGGGAACCAAAACTGTAACTCGACAAATCACAAGATATTTTTCTTTAGGAAATTTGAGATGTTGTATCCTAGGAGGTTATTCTAAAATAACGGGTTAATCTGGAGTGGACCTGCCGGACAAATGTGTTTCCTTATCTGTTTGTACATAATAAGATAAAGCCTAGCGAGTAATATTTGTACAACGCTCTCGAGGTGGTTTTTCCAAATTATCCAATTATTATAATTATTATTAGAGAATAAACAAATGCTAACAATTGATGCAAAGTTTGCATGACATATCGCGAGGTAATTCGGTGAGGTATCAGACACCATAATAAATGCCCATTGGTTATTTCGTGAAACAAGTAAACCATTTAGCATTTATCAACAACAAAACGCTATTTGAACCCATAATACATATCAACACATATTTAAAGAATCTCAAAAACAAACAGGTTTCGTCCAAAGACTGGCGAATGAAGACCTAAAATAGTAAGTAATCCCCTAACGATAAGTAAACATAGAATCAAACATTAATTAACTCCTTGTATTTTTTCGGTATTCACTATATAGCAATTTCTAGACATTTTGTTTGGAAGTTTTAATTTACCATGTACTTTAGCTATTTTTGGCGGCAATTTTTCCAATTGTCGCGGTGGTGGGTGCCGATGCTGCCGCTGCCGGTCGCGAACACCGATCTAATCGTCACAATGCGATTACAACAGGTGACGTCGCGTGTCCACTCTAGTGGGACGGACTGTTACCAACTATCAACAAGAACTAGATATAAACCAAGTAAACATACCACTACAGTTACGTAAACCTTATCAAACATATTGGACAACGTTTCAACACTTCACCCGAGTTTCAGAGAAGCGATTTAATGCGAACTGTAACCTTCTTTCTTTGTGAGAATACCACACCAGAGTCCCAACTTTTTAATAGCCTTGCAAAAGTCGTAAAGGAAGCCACAAGTCTTGGCAATTTTCGTAGGATATGTGCTGAATATGTAAAAAAAAACAACTTACGATTTGTATACATACCAAGATAATTTTCAGTTAATTTTATATCTACCTATTTACTAGACTGTGTATTTTTACTTCATGTGCTTCGTTCTACATTATTTACATCTTCGCGAGATCACAGCATACACGCACTACGAACTTTTATTAGTATCTATGTAATCATTGTACATGAATATGACTTAAGTAATAAATCAAATACATCATAAGTATAAGGCATAGTATATAAGTTTAATGCAAATTATATAAGGATGACCGGTCAGTGGCTGAGTTGGCATCGCGTTTGGGTTCCACTCAGGCGTCGTGAGTTCAATTCCTCGGCTGGCTAAGTTCTCCATCACGACACAAGCAACATCTTCCGCTTATTGTGATGGTAGTAGGAGATTTTCAAATATTGTCAGGTTATTTGTAACCCGGGAATGTTTGTTTTTCATTTAAAAATAATTCATTAAATTAAAGTCACAGTGTTCACAGTCCTCACTAGGGTTTCCTGTTCTGAGGTGGCCTGCACTTTTTTGTTGTGCTAAATATCTGGTTGTCTAAAAATTGTATTTATAATAACTTTTTGAAAGATTGGTATTCAATTTGTGGCGTCATTATTAATAAATTAATTAAAAATGACTTTGTATTCACCACTTTATTAATATATACATCAACATGTTTCGAAAGCGATGTTTTCCTCAACAGGAATATATATAAATCCCACTATCATTAGGGCGTCCTTTTACCGATCCCACAGTATAGCGTCCATCTGAAGGCCTTGATTTTACATAGTTTTCAATAAAGTATATTTTATCTTTTAAGTGTATAAATGTAGCAAAATATTTAGAATTTCGAAAAACTTAAAAATAAGAATATACAAAAAGAAAAAAATCTCCTTTCACCGATCCACCCATCGGAACCCCTTTCACATTAGACGGAATACGCGGTCCGGCGAATATTTTCTTTCATTTTATAGCAAACCTTGCGTCCAACTTTAATATTTTATTAATTGATAAACTAAAGTTATTAAGACAAGATTTTTGTGCATAGCGCAAAGGGTAACAATTATTTTTATAAACAATAATTATTAGCCTGAAATACTCATCCAAATTGAAAAAACCTTCCGAGAAAAGATAAATGTCGCCATTTATCATTTATCTTTTCTCGGAAGGTTTTTTCAATTTGGATGAGTGTTTCAGGCTAATAATTATTGTTTATAAAAATAATTTAATATTTTATTTCATTTTGCCTACAAGCCGGCGTCTTGCGACATTGTCACTTATTTATTCACGTTTTATTTGAAAGATTAAATAATGACGTATCGAATATTATGACATCCATGCCAAGGCGGTAAAAATTAACTCTTGACCAGACGTCGCGGGTTCAAACCAACCCGGCGATGCGCAAATGAAGTTTATTAAATGTTTTTTTTGGAGACCAATCATTCAGAATTGAAATGTTGCTTGATATGGCATTAGATATGTTTAGTAAATAGATCTGTGTTGCTTGGAACTTCCCAACCGTCCACTTCTACGTTCTCCTTCTCCCTCCCCAATTTTATTCCGCCTCACAATATTCCCCATTTGGGTGTGCCAGTCCTTCTGTGTCCGGGCAGTTAGAATTCTTTTTTAATAATTATATTATTTCATATAATATAAACAAAACATTTGGAGCATTTATGCTATTTTGGAATAATAAACTCTTGACGTAAGTGGGTAACTATTATTACAATACGATTATATTCTGTCAGTAGAAATATTATGTGATCTTTTGAAGACTAGTCTGAGTACCTATAAAGAAATCATAGACTTCGTAGATTTATCACGCATTTCTACGTTTTTTTTGTATTATATTAATATACTATCGTTCGTGGAAAATACAATAATAGATGTAGCACGTAGCAAAAAATTGGCGGAAGAGGTTTGGTGATAGGTATCGTTGAAATCGTGTTTATAACTAACTAACCATCACGCCGTTTCCCCGCAGGCGTAGGCAGAGAGGACGGACCGCCAAACAACACGATCTTGGCATACACTTCTTGCTTCATTCACATTCATACATTGTCTCATACATTCTCTTCTATGATTCCGACTTCTGACATGGTCCGACTCGAGTACTTTCATTTATTCACTTGATCGTGTCATGCCTTCCTCGGGCGTCCCCGGCTTCTTCTTCCATTCACATTCGCGTCATATATTCTTCTTACACTCCTTTCTGTGTGTAATTATAATATAATTACACATAGAAGTATATATATATATATATATATATACCTCTATATGATTTTATTAACAACTACTTAGGAAACATAACTAATGAATTCATATTTATGGGGGTGACAATTTTACTAGTCATAATAGTATAGCGTTTTGTCAGTTGCACCCAACGAAGCTGATTAAATGTTTTTATTATTCCTAAATACAAATTAATATTAATAAATTGATTAAAAATTACTTTGTGATCACCACTTTATTTACATATCAACATGTCTCGAAAGATACTTATAAAGACATATTTATATATAACACTTCTAATCATCCCTTTGCTCAAAAATTATCAGCTTTTCATTCCATTCTAAGTAGATTAGTTAATTAATGTACCTCTATCAAAAAATAATTTTAACAAATAATTAAATATAATTACAGATTGCAATAAAAAATGGTTAGAGTACTAAATTAATAGATAATATATTAAACAAAAAATTTAAGAAAAAGTTTATTAAATCTTATATATATCCCCAAATAACTGATGTTAGTAAACCAGTGGAGTAAAAAATTGTTTTTAAATAATAATACTTCAAATTTATTAATTAAAAACAACCCAAATACTATCCAGCCAGCGTAATATACTAATAATAAATAAAATAAAAGTTTTACATGACAAGGATTAAGATAACATTTTAAATAAATCGGGGGTATATAAATTAATTTGAAACAATTGCAACTTTTTTTATATAGTAAAGACTTCAATAAATTTTAATATTAGAGTTAAGGAACACCTAAGGTGTTTAAGTGATAATAATTTTTTTGATTTTTCCAATCATATTTTGGAAACCAATCATTCTTTTTATTTAAATAAAGGTTTCAAAATTTTGAATACAAATATAACCGGTTTACAATTAGACAAATTTGAAATTTTAGAAATTAGAAGTGTTAATAGTCAATTAAATAAAATTAATAATTAAATATTTTTTTTAAAATAGCTATCTCTTGAATTTATATTCATAATAATATTAACAGTAAAAATGATTTCTAATATAAATTTGTTGTTCACTGTTTTATAATAATGTTTTATTAACATTTATCATTAACCTGCTTTAATCATTTTTTGTTTATGTTTATAATTTGTATATTCTTACAGTATTGTTTTCTGTGTTTATCATTTGTCTATACTTGCCATAATATTTTTTTAGTATTATGTACATCCCTGATGAGGAAAGCTTCGATTTCGAAACATGTTGATGTGTATATATTCATAAAGTGGTGATTACAAAGTAATTTTTAATTAATTTATTAAGAATGACGACACAAAGTGCTTGCAAATTGATACATGAATTACTTTTTCTTCATTATTACATTATTGAAAACATCATTTAAGAACTACGATTTAATATTTTCATAATATACGAGTATACTATTTAATATTATTATAAAGGATGTGTATAAACAATATACCTGTGTATTTTTTGTAAGTTCAATACACTTCTTGCTTCATTCACTGTTTTACAATGTTAGATTCATACAATGATGTTAGATTTTGAAAACCTTTTCTATAAGATCTTGCTTTCCAGAATTGCCAACTAATAAACATGTCTACCAGGGGGGTGTTAGTTGAAGTTTGCCGTTTTTTTCAATAAAGAAAACGCTTAATTCTCAAGGTAATCTCAAAATTTTTTATTTAAAGTATTGACCATCGGATTCTATACATTTTGCCCATCTTTGAGGCAAATCATGGATACCATTCCAAAAAAAAAATTCTCTTTCGAGGCAAACCATTCGACGTTTGCCGGTTTTACTCATAGATGTCGCTAGAGATATGTATACATTGCTATGATTTGGCATCTATGTCATATTTTTCTATGGACATTAACCTTCAAAAATACACAAGTTACATTCTGCCAAAATAATAGTGTCATAGTTGGTTACTTCAGTGAATATGTCGAGTTTCGTTCCAAGTAAATCGCATTTGCGGCATTCGTTGCTTTTCTTATTTCATCAAAAGAAAAAAGCAGCTGAAGCTCATCGGTTGCTGGTAGAAACTTATGCAACATGCTCCAGTGATTAGAACATGTGAGACATGGTTTCGTCAATTTAAAAGTGGAGATTTCGATTTAACAGACAATGAACATCCTGGTGCAACGAAAAAGTTCGAAGACGAGGAATTGCAGGCGTTATTGGATGAAGACCCAAACCAATCGCAACAACAATTGGCCCAAACACTTAATGTGACCCGAGGAGCAATTTTCCAACGTTTAAAAGCCATGGGAAAGATCCAAAAGTATGGAAAATGGGTACCACACCAAATGAACGAGACAAATCGAAAAAACCGCCAAACCGCCTCATACAGCTAAAGTAGTGAAGAACACTCTCATAGCATTGAATTGGGAAATATTATCGCACCCGCCGTACTCTCCAGACCTTGCCCCGTCCGACTATCACCTTTTCGCATCGATGGGACACTCACTCGCAGAGCAGCGCTTCGCCAATTTTAAAAGTCGAAAAATGGCTCGTCGAATGGTTTGCCTCGAAAAGAGATTTTTTTTTTGGAATAGTATCCATGATTTGCCTCAAAGATGGGCAAAATGTATAGAATCCGATGGTCAATACTTTGAATAAAATTTTTTTGAGATTCCCTTGAGAATTAAGCGTTTTCTTTATTTAAAAAACCGGCAAACTTCAACTAACACCCCTGGTACTAAATAGTAGTATATGACATATATGAGAAATAATACTAAACACAAGATTACTGTAAAAAATGATTATAAAATTAAATACATTCATAATCTGCAAAAGACTTTTTGAATAATTATCACGAAAATGATATATAAAATCCATTACACTTTGAATATTTAAGAAAAGCATAAAAAATAAAATAAAATGTTACTAACTGATAATGTGAGAATTCATCTCATAAACCATTATCGTAACAAAAAATATTTATAAATAAAAAAAACAAAAAAAAGATTTTTAACTTGCAAAAGACTCAATAAATAATACTCAAAGAATAATAATCACACAATTGACGAAGAAGACGTTATTGCGAATCCTTAAACTTTTCTTAATTTTGTTTTCAAATCAGCCTATTTATGATGCGCAAACAAAGAACACTCGTAATTTACTCAGTCACATGTCGTGCGTTCCAATATTATTATTTATGGTTGATCATCTGTAGCTGTCATGAGAACTGCTCTTGACAAGTAACGTTGCCAAATGTAGGAGTTGCGATTCGCGGTACAATGAAACTAAATATACACTAAAAAATATACGCTCATCGACGGCAGCGCCGTCCGGAGACTAAACGGCGAACTAAAATTGCATATTCGGTTTCATCTGGATACCATAACTGCGTCTGGCTTACTTTCGTTTTTAGACAATATGGGGGTATAGGAGTGGATAAAACTTGAAAATACATCATTTCAATCCTACGTCAATATACCGGACGCAGAATGACTGTCGGACACAGGATTGAATGAAAGTTGTCTATCAGAAGACGCAGTAATGATAGCGGGATATATATATTATATGAATACATGATATGTATTCTATATATTCCTGATGAGGAAAGCATCGCTTTCGAAACATGTTGATATATATATTAATAAAGTGGTCAATACAAAGTAATTTTTAATTCATTTATGTATTTATAATGTTTGCAAGTTGATTATCGCTTAGTTCACTCAGCCATGTTTTGACTGTAGTTTTAAATATATTCATTACAGTTTTTTTTATTTTTTTTATTTGGTAGAGCATTATATAATTTCGCAGCATTGCATTTATTATTTTGCTGTCTAAAAGATGTGTTTTATTATTTTTATTTATTTGGTAGAGCATTATATAATTTCACAGCATTGAATTTATTATTTTTCTGTCTAAAAGATGTTTTATATTTTTATTTTATTTATTCGGTAGAGTATTATATAATTTCGCAGCATGATTGAATTTATTATTTTTCTGTCTAAAAGATGTGTTTTATTATTTTTCTGTCTAAAAGATGTTTTTTTTAAATTTTATTTGTTTGGTGGAGCATTATATAATTTCGCAGCATTGAATTTATTATTTTTGTTTTTTTTTTCATATGAAGCGGTAACTTGGTGATGTGACATTATAATTTAAAAAATAAAACAATAACTTTGTTTTACATCACTTTTATTTATACTTTAGACGACCGAGTTTGGGTGCAGGTTCGAGTCCTGTCGGCGACATTTATCTTTTCTCGGAAGGTTTTTTCAATTTGGATGAGTATTTCAGGCTAATAATTATTGTTTATAAAAATAATTGTTACCCTTTGCGCTATGCACAAAAATCTTGTCTTAAAAACTTTAGTTTATCAATTAATAATTATTTATCTGTTGATTATATACCGGTAATTAGTAAAATGTATAAGGTTTCACAGGACAATAATCCTCAAACTGTAATCTTTTAAATTCTATATGAAATTATAATTAAAACAATAAAAAATTCTATCACTACTTTTCAAACTGCACATAATTTCAGACATTTTGGGACGTATTTCATAGAATTTAAGTAATACAGTTTAGGGATTTTCTCTCTTGAAACGTTAAGCATGTTCCTAAATATCCATACAGAATTTACAAATAAATCATTTGCGGTAATGGTTGAGTTAGCAACATGCAAAGTGATGTTTAGGGCCATTTTTGAGTGCTGGCCCTTAATCAAATAATAAATAAAAAAATACCCACTTGAACCACAAAATACAAATTAACATCCCATTTGTACGCACTCTTTTTCGATGGTTAAGAACACACCATTGAAGGTGAACGTCAAATACATTTTGGTAAAATCTCATTTTGATTTATTATTTGTTTATGAGAATACCGCACAAGAGTCCCAACTGCTCCCAATCGTCTGGAGCCAGTGAGACTATGGCATACCCAATAGGGGTATTTTGTGAGACTGAAGGTAGCGGGGAAGGGAAGGAGATGGAGGAGAGGAAGGTGGGGAAGTACCTGGCTATTCAGATCTGGTCACCAAATAGGGCTAAAGTCATTTCAAGCAATGTTACAATTCTGAACGGTGGACTTTCACCAGGGAAATACTGAGAGTATCTTCCACTATATTTTATTCTTAATTAATTAATTGTGAAACAACACAAATTAATTAAATAAAATTTTATTCCACACGTCGGGATTTGAACCCGCGACCTCGAGATTCGTAGTAGAGAGCCTTACCCATCGACCACCATTGTTGTCATCATTGTGGTGGAACATTCTTAAAAATATCCTTTCAGCGCACTAATTTTAGAAGACAAATATAAAAGCGTTATTAAAATAAGTTTAATTTAATATTTGCAGAGCGATTCAAGCTATCGGCAAAACATCAGAGGGAAAACTTAATGAGTAAGGTGGGGTTGAAGTAAGAGAGTATCGTCTGCTGACGGCGCGCGGCCTGCAGTTAGGGCAGTTGGGTAGTTTGGTTAAGGTTGGCAAGTTTCGAGATGGCGGTGATTAATTGGTGATATTATGGTCCACCCACCACCCCCCGAACATTGAAACCCACTCAGCGAACTACCCCGTTTTGTATACGAACATGACGGCATATTCAATGAGACTCCGGGTGCTTTCATCTGAGAGTTATTAGTTATTAAAGGGTTTCAAACCAAATATACAATTGAAGACGCAACTTTAAAAACATGTTGAAGGCAAACAAATATCTATTTAATTTCTTTATCTAACATTTTTCTATAACCTCACATGTAATCTGACAATATGGTGGATGGATTGTTTGAACAAGTTTAGAATTTTATCGCCTACGGATCGATTTTCAGTTGCATGTGAAAACTTTAAAAACATTGTCTTTGGTTTTGAATAAAACTTTTTAAAGAGATTTTAGTTAGTGGGTTATAGGCCGGTAGTTCGTCGTTGGATAATATTAACAAATATCTTCCTCTTTTATGCAGTCATGTAAGTATTTTATGAATATCGTAATATGCGGTAATCAGTCAGGTTACGGGCGGGTGTTTATCTATGTGGACTCCTTTTGGTGTTATTTTTAATCGCAATTTAATCAAAATTTGAACTGTGGATAGGTTACTCGAATAATATTATATTATAGGCGCAACATAAAAATACCATGGAAAGATAAGGCAACCAATTTTTAAGTTGTTTATCGAATGGTCCAAAGACTGCGAAACGTACCTACTGACATAAAAATAAACACAAGCCTTCTTACTTATAATCACGGTATAAATAGGAACTACGCGGCGCTACAAGGTAGAAATAGTCGATTATCATCAGACAATTAATTATTCATCTACAAGACGATCATAATGCCGGGCTTTACATAAGCTGCACCCATTTGGGGACACGCAGCTCACACTAAATTAACAAAATACAAAATTGTGAATGGTGGTATAGACAGACCCCATTTAATTAACCTCATTAAATTTCATACACCTACAAGAGCAACTTAAATGTAACAACACCAGGACTGAGCATTACAAACACTAGCTTGTACCTAGATTACATGAAGTTAGTAATAGATATGCAGATGTAGCGGATCTATTTAACTGCGTGAAAGGTAAGTACAAGAAGGCTATACTATCATATCTTTTCAATCAGTATTAATTTAACTTGAGGTTACTAAATGTTTTATATGTACGCATATCTTTTACTTTTATATCCTTCATGAACTTTTATTTTTTATATACTCTCTGGTGTCATTGTACGATCTAATTCCACATTTAATAGTCACATTTTAAAATTATTTGTGCTATATTTCTTATGCTTATAGTTAACTGTGACATGAAATAATTGGTTATGGTATATTTATACAGTCGACATTAAATAAATAAAACAAATCCAATGAGGAAAATTATGAAGTTACTGTAAAAAAGAAAAAAACTAATTTTTACGCAATCGGAGAAATTCTATGCCGCTCTAGCTGGACATGAAAATCCCATAATAAATTCTCTCGCTATATGCAGCAAGAATGACACATTTAAGTTCAAACGTCCAAAATTACTTCTCCACGAGGAGTGAAATTCTGGAGTAACATCACAGTATAGTTATATGTTTCATTTCACTGTTTCACTACAAGAACAAAAAAATCAAAGTATAGTATCATTAGATCATTTCATTTTCGTAATAACGTTAAAATCAGTATACAAATTGTTTTAGGAACTCTGCGCATAAATGATAATATGTAAGTCCGTAAAGTAGGAATAGGGAAAAACTTATTACAACAGCGTATGTACGAGTATGGTTAAAACAGCCTTAATCTGGGCTCAAGGTCTGCTGAACTATACCAACCATGAACCGGTGAATAAGAATAAGTAAGACAGTACCCAACAGATAATCAAGGTGATAGTACCGTAACGGATCGTAGGTTCCGGTGTTTACCAACAATCACAACCCGACCCGTGTTGGGATAAAAAAAACTACGAGGCGGGACACCAAGTCCCGGGGCCGGGGCAGTCGGAGCCACGGCACTGCAGCACTTACGTAATGCGGTTGAGGAACGCCTTGCATTTCGCGGAATTCACTAATATAATGAAAACGGCGGGCGAGAGTACATTCACCATACGTTATAGGTTGATTACACCATGCTGAAGACCCTTAAAAGGAACGTTTAAAAATAAGTTATTAGAAGCGCATTAATCAAAAACTGCACATAAGGAAGTTAAAGAATATTGCAAAATAGTATAGCAAAACCAGCGTGACATTAAAAATAAATGCGAATCCATGTAAATGTGAGATGCTACATTTAAAATGCTACATTTGTAGTCTGAAATGGGTCGCTCCGAGACAATGAAGAGAAATGCGGTGATTGTTTAAGAAAATAAACGGAAAAAATAAATGGATTTTCTGATCTCACTCCGTGGGAGAAATAATGCGTCCTATTTCCAGCGAAGCCTGTTTTCTCAAATTCCGGGATGTTAAATATTCCTCATGTTTGTAAACGAACCGATGAATATTTAATAGTGCAGTAGACAGCGGTATATCTACAACCCCAACCCCGATAGAGAAGTACAGAAGCTGGGTATATGTACTCGAGGAAAGCTAAATTTTATTTCCCAGAAATCCGACAGAGTCGAGTTGGGCTGGAGAGGAAATATGAAAAAAAATCAAATTCCTTTCAAGTAGGCCCGCTGTAATGTATGCAGCCGTGCCTATCTACCCGGGGCCATTTCGCCTCCGCTCTACTCTGGAAAGGGAAACAATCAATTATTTCACTCATTGAAAGATCTCTCTCGATATAAAAATAGAATCACCAGCTATAAATACCGAACTACAACCGAATTGCGTACATTTCTCCAGTCTTCAGAGATAACTCTGTAGTAATAACACGGTAGAGCAAAATTAAAAGGGGAGATTATAATAGACTATCCAATATGATAAAACGTACCTTTATTAGTTTATTTTGTCATCAGAGATAGAGAGAGAACCGAACATGTGTTATCAAGACCCGTTTGTGCCTTTAGGAAAACGTATAGGTATATTATTTGATGACTAAAATGTCAAATAAAATTATTTTGTGATTAAAACGTCAAATAAAATTTAACCACTCTCAAAATTCGCTTAGCTAGCGTAGTCGCTGTTGGTTTTCCTCTATGGTCAATTTAAGTTTTTTGATGAGCTAACACGAAAACCTTTTCTAAATTAAATATTTTTGTATATAAATAAACATAATGTTAAATACCCAAATAAATACTTCCCACTTCTTTTGTCAATAAAAATCTATTTCTTAAGGGAATTTAACGTGCTTACATGAATCGGTCTAGACCGGAGGAGTGGCAAAGTTAATTTAAAAGTATTAAAATGTATCATTAAATAAGTGATATAATATCGTATCGTGTTATCTATCAGTGAACATGCGATAATTCAACGGCGGCTGCCAACTGGAGTTATGTATTCACATCACGTATCCCGTATTATACACAGGGCACGTTCATTCAAATGCAAATCGTAAATAGCGAATTGGTCAAATTAAATACATACACGGGAAACACGGCGTGGAAATAAATCCAGCATTACTACAAGTTATGAACCGCAAATAATACGCTGATATTGGCCGATTAAATACAAATCGTGATTGGGGTGAAGCACTTTAAAAAAACACGACCTACGAGTGGGGAATACGGTTTACTGAGTTGTTTACAATATTCAATATGTATAAGAGCCGTTGAGGTGATGTTTCACAAAAAAACAAGCTTTATAGAAAGTGATCCATTTACTAACACCAAAAATGTACTATTGGTTTTGTTTTTGTGGAACGCCAACGGGCCATATGGCGCACCCACATACAGGTACGGATTCACGTGTTTTTCCAGGAAACGCAGACAGGTTTTGTGAGTTTTTTGCATGTGGAATAATTCCAATAATTGGAATTATTATTTATGTCAAGTACCTGCTGATTGACATTCAAAATTAAACACGGAACAAATAAAACATGATTATATACATTTAAAAAAAATTTATAACAAATTTAGCTACTTGTAGAAGTAAAATCATTACACTGTGTACTATCGTATTTCACATGAAATTGTGGGTTTTGTATTGAGTACCCTACATAACCACACTGGATAATTTAATTTTAAAAAATGTACGGATGATTAAAAGATCTTTCTTCAATCAATTATAATTATTATGTTGCGTAGTTATGAATAGAATTAATATGGAATGCTTTGTTTACACCACTGTTTAATACTGATTAATAAATCAATACGAAAAGGTCTGTGGTACAGTATCATCAATTAATATTCATTAGGAAATTAAGTGCAGTGCACGGATTCAGCCGCAGAAAACCAGAACGCCGCCATTCCGGATCCTGAAATTCACCGATGTGACCGTCTTAACAAACTGGTTGGAGAAATCTATAAAACAACCTTCTTTCTGTTCCGATGAAGTATTTATAAAAAAATTCTAAATAAAAATAGCTTCATACGTAAATAAAATGAACACAAGTAGGTCTTATTTTCAAGCGTAAATAAAAAGATTAAAAAATTATAAACATAATTTTTGGATTCAGGCACTGAGCTAATGATAAAGAGGGGTAAGTGTGCGACCGTCTGCTGCATTACCGGACACCGGAAAAGGAACCGGATACCGGGACACCCGCTCACACCCTGGGATAACTGATATCACCTTTCACAGGTACTGATGGTGAGGGAAAGGCCGACTTGAAGTGAAATAACACAAAACTGCGCTACATAAATGCTCTGTTATTATTATTATTAGAGGGGTTGCAAAATAACGACAATTTTAATTCAATTTCTTTTCTTTTAAATTTTTACAGTAACCACACATTTCACCAAAGGGAAATAATTTCCCTCAAGGCTTATGTAATCTTTGGGGATGCTGTGTGAAGGGTCTTTTAGAGGATAGGAAGGAGTGAACCTGTCTTGAAGAGACCCATGTTGTAGGAGGGAGGAAACACAGAGGTCGGAAAATCATTGCACCGCCGAGCTGTTCAACACAAGAACGATTCGTAGAAGCGACACGTTCCCATGTGGCAAATGTCAACTGTGTACAAATGTTGGGCGCGCGTATGGCGTGTTTCCCAACTGTGCACCGGTGCCGAAGGGACCAATGACGATAGTTCCTCAGAACATCTTCCATTAAAATACCGGTAGAACAAGCCACTTGGCGTCTGTGTTCCAAAGATTGCAATTTGTTTGTTAAGGATATGCGAGTCTACCGAACGGACCGCCCGTTTTTGCAGGGTCAAGGGTTTTTTCAGATAATTTGGGGCTCCCGACCAAAGGTGACTGCCAAATTCTACAGTGGGGCGCATTTGCGATATGTACAGGGTCAGTAGTTGTGTACTATTATTATGGTTACAAGTATTTTAGAAATATCGAAACCTAGCTGAAGTACCCGGGGTTGCCCGGGGTCATGTACGGCTTGGAATAAGATTTTGATGATGTATTAACCCTACCCAGTACTTATCCTCTTATTTTGAACGATAAGTGGCCAAAACTTTATTAAGAAATACCAACATTCTGCTTCAAGGGGTAGGAAAGGGGAATGGGGATGGTTTTCGAAGTCTCATGCAGACAGTGACCTACCTCTTGTTTCGAAGGTCAAGTGTGCAAAATTTCATCAAGCGTGGAATAAAAGTGTATATTTGTATACAAAACCGGGCCCGCCCTGGATATTCTTCTTTATATAATAGAAGAAAATAGAAGAAGATAGCGAATGGATATTAATAAAATGAGCTCCGTGGCAAAGTGGAAATAAAATACATATTAAATTGATATCGTGTTTTCATATATTTAAAATAGTAAGTTTGCACTTCATTCCAGTGTGTAATAAAACATTAGTGAGATGTCATTTAGAATACGAAAACACGTCATTTAAAAATAAAAATACCTAGGACACGTCTGTATATGCCCATAGCGTTATGAAACCAATACGATCAAAAATAAATAGACACAAGGAAAATAGTAAGTTTGCACTTCATTCCAGTGTGTAATAAAACATTAGTGAGATGTCATTTAGAATACGAAAACACGTCATTTAAAAATAAAAATACCTAGGACACGTCTGTATATGCCCATAGCGTTATGAAACCAATACGATCAAAAATAAATAGACACAAGGAAAATAGTAAGTTTGCACTTCATTCCAGTGTGTAATAAAACATTAGTGAGATGTCATTTAGAATACGAAAACACGTCATTTAAAAATAAAAATACCTAGGACACGTCTGTATATGCCCATAGCGTTATGAAACCAATACGATCAAAAATAAATAGACACAAGGAAAATAGTAAGTTTGCACTTCATTCCAGTGTGTAATAAAACATTAGTGAGATGTCATTTAGAATACGAAAACACGTCATTTAAAAATAAAAATACCTAGGACACGTCTGTATATGCCCATAGCGTTAAGAAACCAATACGATCAAAAATAAATAGACACAAGGAAAATAGTAAGTTTGCACTTCATTCCAGTGTGTAATAAAACATTAGTGAGATGTCATTTAGAATACGAAAACACGTCATTTAAAAATAAAAAATACCTAGGACACGTCTGTATATGCCCATAGCGTTATGAAACCAATACGATCAAAAATAAATAGACACAAGGAAAATAGTAAGTTTGCACTTCATTCCAGTGTGTAATAAAACATTAGTGAGATGTCATTTAGAATACGAAAACACGTCATTTAAAAATAAAAATACCTAGGACACGTCTGTATATGCCCATAGCGTTATGAAACCAATACGATCAAAAATAAATAGACACAAGGAAAATAGTAAGTTTGCACTTCATTCCAGTGTGTAATAAAACATTAGTGAGATGTCATTTAGAATACGAAAACACGTCATTTAAAAATAAAAATACCTAGGACACGTCTGTATATGCCCATAGCGTTATGAAACCAATACGATCAAAAATAAATAGACACAAGGAAAAAAAAATATTAAAACCCAAATATTTTCTCGTTTTTTATTTAAAACGCCCCCATTTTTCGAAATACAGACAATAGTGACAGCATATTTTACAATATACAAAAGAATTTTTATTTCAACTTATTGGAATATCTTATTGAATCAATGAAGAAGATAATATTAACACATCCCAAATGAAACACGAATCCGAAAAAACAACAGAAAAATAAAAAGGTATCAGTCGCATCTGGGGCTTGAACCCAGGACCTCTGTCTATCCGGGACAACCGCTTTGCCGACTAAGCTAATGAGACCAGTTCAATTTATGCCATTTACACAGATATTGTTCTAATATTGTTATTGTTACTTGTTAATATTATTCTCCATTTTAAATCCCATATTATTGGCTGCTATCCTTATGATGATTGGAAAGTTCTTCCCGAACACAATTGCAATCGGAATAGAGTCTCGGATATATCTACCCGATTTTTATTTATATGAGACATCTATTGACTTATACAAGTCTGGAAAGAAATATTCAATTTTTTTTTTTTTTAATTTGGGATGTGTTAATATTATCTTCTTCATTAATTAAATATTACAATGAGGTTTACAAACTTCAATAAGTTATAAAAAATAAAATAAATTGAATATATCTTTATTAAAGCTTATAAACCTCATTGTAATGTAATCATTGAAGAAGTTAATATTAACAATTTCAATAAAACAGAAAAAGACACAGAAAGTAAAAAGAAAGGAGACTCGAACATTACCTTTTTATGTTCTGTTTCACATTTAATTGAGATTTGTTAATAATATCTTCTTCAATGAACAAATATTTGTGTTAAGCGATATCTTTTATCCTTTCTATAAACCGACCGCCACAACGCGGGCATGTGCCTAGTCTGGAGGATGTAATTTCCAAATTCACCTCTTTTAAACTCTGTATGCTAAATGATTTAAAAAATATATACTTTTAGAAAAAAAAGGGAAAACCAACAAAACGCCCATTAAAAAACTTTGCAGTTTAGTTTTTTTAAGTCGGTTTATAGTCATGCACGAGTGAAACTAATGAACACGTCTTCAGCGGAGGAAAAGATGGATTAGTGTATACATGTTAGCAAGAGCAAAGGATGCTATGCGGTGTTTACACAGATGTTAGGGATGGAGTATGGTGTACGGTGTGCGGGAGATGGGAGACGAGGAGATTCAGCCGACACATCTGGCGAGACTAACAGCGGAAGATGCTGCACTTAGGGTGCACTGAGGACGCGGAGGGGCGGCGCTAATGAAAGCCTCCCCACTGTAAATTCTTCCAACCGGGAAATGCGGAATATGAACACTATTTAGTTTGCGGTTCGTCCTTCTGGCGGAGAAGGGTCCCGGAGGTTATATGTCCAAACTCGTCAAAGATAATGTTAAATATACAGGGCGTGATTCCTGCGCTTATTTTCAGTAAAAAACGTAGATGGTGATTTTAAAATATTTTTTTTATTCACCTAAAAACAATAAATAAACAAATGTTTTATTATCTTCTCTCTTTTTAAATAAGTGAAAAAATAGTGATATCCTCACTGGGATTTCCCTCAATTGAACAGTTAGGGTCGGAGTGGGTGTTTGGTCGGTTACTCGGCTGAATTACCAGTGACGATATGTGAAAGATTTACCTCAATTGAACAGTTAGGGTCGGAGTGGGGGTTGGCCGGTTACTCGGCTGAATTACCAGTGACGATATGTGAAAGATTTCCCTCAATGGAACAGTTAGGGTCGGAATGTGGGTTTGGTCGGTTACTCGGCTGAATTACCAGTGACGATATGTGAAAGATTTACCTCAATTGAACAGTTAGGGTCGGAGTAGGGGTTTGGCCGGTTACTCGGCTGAATTACCAGTGACGATATGTGAAAGATTTCCCTCAATTGAACAGTTAGGGTCGGAGTGGGGGTTTGGCCGGTTACTCGGCTGAATTACCAGTGACGATATGTGAAAGATTTCCCTCAATTGAACAGTTAGGGTCGGAGTGGGGGTTTGGCCGGTTACTCGGCTGAATTACCAGTGACGATATGTGAAAGATTTACCTCAATTGAACAGTTAGGGTCGGAGTGGGGGTTGGCCGGTTACTCGGCTGAATTACCAGTGACGATATGTGAAAGATTTCCCTCAATGGAACAGTTAGGGTCGGAATGTGGGTTTGGTCGGTTACTCGGCTGAATTACCAGTGACGATATGTGAAAGATTTACCTCAATTGAACAGTTAGGGTCGGAGTGGGGGTTTGGCCGGATACTCGGCTGAATTACCAGTGACGATATGTGAAAGATTTCCCTCAATTGAACAGTTAGGGTCGGAGTGGGGGTTTGGTCGGTTACTCGGCTGAATTACCAGTGACGATATGTGAAAGATTTCCCTCAATTGAACAGTTAGGGTCGGAGTGGGGGTTTGGCCGGTTACTCGGCTGAATTACCAGTGACGATATGTGAAAGATTTTTTGTTTAATCAAAAATGTTTATAAATATTTACTATTAAAAAAACCACATATATATATATACATTATAAAACATTGAATAACAAATTTATATTAGAATTAAAAACGAAATTATTTTTATTATTAATATTAATATGAAAATAAATTCAAGAGATAGCTATTTAATTTTTTTTTTGATTATTTATTAAATTTAATTCACTAATAATACTAGAACCCATTGCTAAGCCATCCTTTCGTTAAAAATAAAAAATAAAGTTTTAAAACAACATTAAATAACTTTTATAAATCCTGTGACAAGTATATTATTTAATTAATTTATTAATAATGACACCACAACGTGAAAACCAATCGTTTGAAGAAATTATAGAAAATAATTTGTTTCTACGTAAACTTTTACGAGTTGAAATGACTTTTTTTATCACCGGGTTGATATACATTAAAAAATTAATAAAAGATACCACTGGCATTATATGAATATTTCCCCTGTGGATATTAGGTTGGCCATACGGAGCTCTTGGGTTTATAACCCTGACGTTTGTCTTGGACCATTCGGACCAAAAAAAAATTAAAATGACCTAGTTGAACCAAAATCGTACATGATTCAAATAATATTTATTATACAAATAAAACCATTCATAGCATGATCGTTAGAAAACAATTCCAAAGTAACACTTCAAGGGTTCGAAGACCTCGAATGCGACGAAAGAACGGGGATAAGTGAAATAGAAGTTATGATGCGGTATTTTCACGGGGAACATAGCGCATCGCCGCCATCTTCAAAGCGCTGTTTGTACGAAGTTAGATCGCAAAGCCTGGAGCTCCGCTGTATGCCTATGGCTATGGGTGTTGGTTGGGCTGTTAGCGCGGAGTTCGGCCTCGACTGGGGAAGAGAAACTATAACAAGTCGAAGGGGAGGGACAATAAGCCATTTCTTCAGCCATTCCGATACAGCTTTCACACAATCCAGTTATACTCGTATATTGGCGAGACGATAAAGCGATCATTTGCTATTAGGTATTTGTATAATTTCAAAGGAAAAGTCAGAAAAAATCGTTTTTCAGTAGGTTGGAGAGATGCAATATTATTATTACACCAAGCAAGCCGGTTTTCTGCCCATTAACATATATTGACATTATTTAAACTTCTAATACTAAATAGAAAACTGTTAAAAAAATACATGATTTACAATTACAGTGAGATCATTTTCAAAACACTCGTGATTAATGAAAAGATTACCGGAATCGCGTGAACCCCAAAGTTCAGAAAGCTCCCGAACTGAGGTCGTAGTGTCTACTTCGTAAGATTATCAGTGTTTACAAACGTAATTGTAATTAATATTCGAAAGCTGCTTATTATTACGTCGTAAGAATTACACGCTAAATGAAATGTTTCACGAAAAATTGAGCCAACATGATTACAACGTAAACCGTGTGAAATTGTCGCAGCTATTTGTTATTCAGTAAACATCGCACACATGTCATGTCACTTAGCCGTATTGTAAACAGCGTGACGTAAAATCGATAGAACCATTTTCACTCAACTTAATCATTCCACGTGAACTATTCGCAAACGCCCCAAAGCGGAATAATACATTGTGACACGTTTGGATTAATCAAAACAACTAAGGAAGTAAATAGGAATTTCAAATTGAACTACAAATGACTCGATTTATATTCGTTATGCCGAATAAACTGAGGGAAAAATCTTTCAGCCCCACCCCGGGTAAAATATCCCATTAAAGTATGAGACAGATAAAACAAATCATGGGCACTCTGGCGGGAGTCCCACTTAAAATACAACCGTTATACATTAACAGGGAGTCCATTAGTGGCCGGGCAAGCGGCACGGCGGGCGGGGATCGGGAATGGCCTGATTTATAGACCTGCGGAGTCCAACCTAACCTGACCACCTCTCTAAGCAAGCTACGTATTATTCTTTTACCATCACATAAAAAGTTGAAACGACCTTTAGGGTCGAGTGCCGAGAGACAGCGATAGCGGGCTGGGAGGAAGTCCCACCAAGACACATCTCTCAAAGTTCAATATGTCGGGAAAAGATCTTAAACTATAAAATATGATGGCAGCAGGAACTGACACGCTTTGAGACTTTTTCGGTGACGTTTTGGTTACATAAAAAAAATTACCCAGCTTTATCTTACGATGGATTCAAAGGATCGAGCTTTTGATATCAAATCCTTCAACTTTCATATACCAAACAAGACAATTTCTCATTTCATTTTCCACGTATAAATAAATACAGCGCAAATATTCTGAATGGGTTACAAATGATAAATACGCGAAGGCGTTTCGTTTAAATAAATACAAACGTAACGTTTATTGTTTATTGCGGGTTTCTTCTCTCATAACGGCAAAGCCTTTGCCTTTCTTGAATGAGAGTCGGTTTATTAATTCTACAACTAACACGGGATGGGCTGTCGCTTCCACCCCACACGAGGAATCGAGTACAGCCGAGAAAACAGCGTGCTGTTTGCCATTGTACGCGGTTCAGACCTGTACGGGATGATGGGTTAACTGAAAGGTGATTCATAACTCCGAAAGTCTACGTACAGTCTGAAGGGAGTGGGTATTGCCGCTGATATTAGCCAACAAAAGTTTCCCGACTTCATTAATATTTGCTGAAATTCTGAACAGAATTGTTATCACTAAAAACATAATTTGCACACTTAGGAAATAAATAATAAAAAAACCTATCTTACAGCCCACTTTAAGTATGTTTCTTCCCGTCACGCCCCTACCCCCATTGTGGGACCTATTATGAATGTTCTGCCATAATTTTGTAATATTATTTAGTATATATTTAGCCGATAAAACGGTTGTTCCGAAACCGGTCGGCGTAAAAAACAAAAGTGGTTAAAACAAAGTTTGACTGTTTCAATTGAAATAAAAAATCCTTGGAATTTGATATTTAGAATTCTATTAAAATCATAAAAAAACCTTCAACCAGAAGTATCTCGATTTATAACTATCGAAAGTAAATGGAAGAAGAAGTTGGGGACGCCCGAGGAAGACATGGCACGATAAAGTGAATCAAATACTTGAGTCGGGCCATGTCAGAAGCCGGAATAATAGAAGAGAATGTATGAGACGATGTATGAATGTGAATGAAGCAAGAAGTGTATACCAAGATCGAGTTGTTTGGCAGTCGTGATGGTTTGTTAGTTAGTTAGAAAATAAAAGAATTACAAGAAAAAGCATTTTTATTGATACGAAATGAAATAAAAATGCTGTTATAGGAATGATAAAATACATTAATAACGTTTGGCAATGCCCTGTACCTCTTGTAAAAACCTTCGCAGCTCTGAGAGAGAGTGCCAAGTCAGCCAAGCCACTCCGGCGCTTAAAGCTATCTTTCTCAATTACGGTTCATTATGTAGTAAATGCTTAGCAGACAGAACACCCATACCAAAACGTTTGGCAATGCCATGTACCTCTTGTAAAAACCTTCGCAGCTCTGAGAGAGAGTGCCAAGTCAGCCAAGCACTCCGGCGCTTAAAGATATCTCTCTCAATTACGGTTCATTATGTAGTAAATGCTTAGCAGACAGATCACTCATACCAAAACGTTTGGCAATGCCATGAACTTCTTGTAAAAACCTTCGCAGCTCTGAGAGAGAGTGCCAAGTCAGCCAAGCACTCCGGCGCTTAAAGATATCTCTCTCAATTACGGTTCATTATGTAGTAAATGCTTAGCAGACAGAACACTCATACCAAAACGTTTGGCAATGCCATGAACCTCTTGTAAAAACCTTCGCAGCTCTGAGAGAGAGTGCCAAGTCAGCAAAGCACTCCGGCGCTTAAAGATATCTCTCTCAATTACGGTTCATTGTGTAGTAAATGCTTAGCAGACAGAACACCCATACCAAAACAACGAATGTATGCTCCTTTTTTTAAACTTTCGATGTAAATATCCTTTAGCGCGAAAGAACAGTTGAAAAAGCAGAATCTTTTCAAGTCATCCAATCAGGAGTTTTGGTAATCCAAGCGAGTTCGTCATAGTTGAGATCTAGGTAGAGTTCGGTTACTTTCGGGAACTCGGAAGGGCCTGCATAATTGAAAGGCTCTCCACTTTCACGTTGGATAAAATCCAGCACTTATTTGGACACAAATTTGTTTGGATATGTTGAAAGAAAACATTGTAGCGCTAAAAGTTTAGCATAACGCAATTTTAACAACGTAGATCGTAGCTAGTGGGTGGCTGTAGTGGGTGGTGGGTGATGTAGGTATGCGGGTCGGCTATCCGTTTATCTTAGGAACATAAATCTCTCC
The DNA here is from genome assembly GCA_022606495.2 of Halesus radiatus. Lineage (NCBI taxonomy): Eukaryota > Metazoa > Arthropoda > Insecta > Trichoptera > Limnephilidae > Halesus > Halesus radiatus. The sequence continues at coordinate 189,245 of JAHDVE020001173.1, forward strand.
ACTGCGGACTGTTTGGTCTACAGTGGTTGGTCAACATTGCCAAACTGAAATCTTTACTTTTATATTAAGTTGTATTCACCGGAGTTTAAGAAAAGGGTTCCTTGCAAACTGTCTTAGTGAATTAATTATATAATAATTTATCGTAAGAACGAAAAATGTGTTGTGTACATATTCTATAATAAAATATGGGTATATTTACCGTATGCATGTAACTCAGCAACCACAGAAAGCTATGTTGGTAAAAGAAATTTTCCAGCCACTATGTTGAGCTTACATTGAGAAATTGGAGAAGGATAGTGTGAGGAAATTAATGAAATAAACAAAAAAACAAACGGAATTCGTCGGGATACTGGGAGCTCTTTGTAATACAATGTGGATTTTAACCTTTAGGTTGCATCCCTGTGAATCAGTGGCGTGGCGTTACTATTCTTCCGATGTTCGTGATAGCACAACAAAATGCTTTGGTTGGAATTTATAAACGTAAAACATAATAAGTTTTTATAAAATTAAAATTATCTGGACATGAGTCTTTCGCGAAGGTGGTTTGGTTTTCAGTTTTTTACATTGTATAATACAGTATTACTATTCATTTCAAATGCACGCGATAAATCATAAGGCGTCGTAGACGGCCAAATACACCACTTGGTTATTATTCTGAATTGCGAGGTTTGCGGTAAATGAGCAATGGGAAATTAATGTATTTCCTTTATCACCATTGAAACGGGTGTTATTGGTGTACGGGTACCGTTTTTTTCATCAACATATTTTAACACCAATTTTAGTTCACAAGAACACATAGATTTTTTATTTAAACTTAATGCAAAACAACAGTAATTATTTGTTTCTTCAACTTAAGTTTACTTTATGGACGAATATTTAACATTTAATTAATTTCAGCATCTTGTATGGTGACTTTGGACTGATTAATTCCAAAACAAATTAATGATTACAAGAAATTCTTATCAGCGGTAAGAGATAAAAATGTTAACGAACAAGTTATAAATTAATAACAAAGAAAATATTAAAAAAAACTAAATATTTTTGTGCCAAAAAAGACATAATAAGATTGATTACCGAAATATGACACGAAGAAACATGGCGCTCTTACAGTTTTATCGCAAATTGAGGAAAATCAAGTCACCGTGGGTATATTTGAAATGTGCTGAGTAAGGTTTTCCAATTATGATACATAACAAAACAAATAATAAAACAAATTGAAAAACTTTACAAGAAATATGATAAATCTATCGTGCCAGCCTTAAAGTGTAATTTTGCAGAAATCTGTAAAATACCTATATTCAGAGTGATGGAAGTAATCTTGTTCCTTAACTGGACTGAACAACATTAACAATAACATAATTTAAGAGATGCGCTTTTAGAGAACGTATCGTACGCAGCTCCTACTAAATATTTATACTCAAACGGGCGTTGGAAAGCTCGGTCTTAGGGGAATAATAAAAAAATACCCCACTCTATAATAGTAGTTAAGGAAATTGCACAGTTTTGTTCCAAAACTAATCAAAAGCACCAATTTTGGTGTTTTAAATATTGATTAGATTTAGTATCCGATTTGGCGCAGGATTAATTTTTCTCTAAAAGTTCTCAGTTAAATTTCTAATACAATTCCAACGTATTTCGATTTTTAAACTGAAAGGGTGGAAAAAAATGTGTTATTTTTTCCCAATAAATGTAATATTTTAAAGCTCACGATGGAAACGATATTGCGACCTCAAAAAAAGATGCGTTAACACAGAAATTACAGATACAAAATAATGAAGTGGAAATTTAATAACGCCAGAACTAACCGATCGACAGTTTTCAGAAACAAACAGGGAGTTCAAAATGTATAATTGATGACTTGTCGCCACGGAGTTACAACAGATTTGTAAAAAGAATCTCAAAATAATTCGAAAAAGTTTTAAAACTAGTACAAAAAAATGTTGCTTTCTGTCAGCGTTCGGTCGTGGAATACGGTAGGAAATAGGTAATTTCACAATACCGGCCCATTCGTGCTGTCGTAATTCCACGATTTAATTATGATTAAGTTATAATAAATTAAGCGATAAATATTTAAATATAATTAAAGCAGGTAAATTAACCATGGACGAAAGCTGCTCTATTAAAAAATACGAAAGTTCGTAAAAATATATAGGTAAACCCTGTTATAATTTATAACGAACAGCACCAAAGTAAACGCAATCCAGAGTTTTAAAAAGTCGTTAATACTTAATTCGCCTGAATGAGAAAACGTTTCATTATTTTGTGGATTCCTAGCGAAAGCAATCCTAGGCAATCTTATCGAGAAACTTAAAAATAACAATGTTAAGGCATTATTCATTGTACGAATTATTTAAACATTTCCCAATCTCTCACAGATCGACACAGATAACTGTGCACAAAAATACAATTGACTCGACAGATCTTAAGAGGAACGGCTGCAGTGACTATTTCATACAAAACTGAATTTTGGATTGGAGGCCAAAATACCCATCCAAATTGAATGAGGTTTAGTAAATAGTACGGATGAGAAGAATTTTATTTATTTTTGTTTTATCTTATGAAATATAGGTCATTAAAGGAATTGAGTTTTCGCGATTTTAGAAGCACCTTTAAAAATTATTTAGGGGCTAAAGGTGCTTTAAAAATATAAAATTAATTTGATTTTTAATATATTAAAATAAGCATTATGGTGGACATTAAATTAAAATAAAAACGACCAATTTACGATGGAACACAAATTTGCTTTACAGAATTTAAAATATCGACCCGAAAAAACCTTTTTTTTAAATGTTTTATTTTTATAATTTTATTTATGTAATCATACTTACATAGCAAATGTGATATATTTGTTAAACACGATAAACCCGCAAATAATTTTCTAAGCTGCCTCTAAAATTATGAAAAATTTAGAGGCATTTTGGCCTCCAATCCAAAATTCAGTTTTGTATGAAACAGGCACCGCAGCCGTTCCCCTTAAGGTCGTTGCCAGCCAGCAAAAAATTGCACTCAAAAACGGTTATCGCGCTCGGCGAGAGATGGGGACACCTTAGTACACACAGTGCACCCCTGTCCCGCAAACCAACGTATCGTACAGTATGGTTCCGGTGAAATTATTGATGAATTCTCGGTTCCAGCATTTTTACCAAATAAGTTGTCAATTGGGTCTTGGGCATGGAAGTGCGTAAACATGAAAAGGAAAATAACCAAATATATGGCATTATGCATCTACCGCGATTTATTTCATACAAAGTATCCAGTAATATGTACCTACATTCAAAATGGAAAAGCAGGAAGATACAATTTTTGTTGTTGTTAATTTTACAAATAGCGAAATTAAGAAGAAAGTCTTTTGATTTGATAATAAATATTTATATTAAAAAACCATAAATATATGATAATAAATTTTATTATTATTAAAAAAAAGACAATTAAATAATATTAAAGTAAATTGACAAGCAGTTGAAGATGCCATATTAACACTTTGTTTCCGCAAATTTTGTATACTGAATAATATTTAAAAAAAAAAGCAATAACACTTATTCAAAATAAACATAACATGACAAATTTATTATTATTTAGTTACTATTATTTAATTTTTATTATTTATGTATTATTATTTGTTTATTACTATTTACTAATTATAATTTAATTATTATTATTTACATATTATTATTCACTCAATACTTCTTGTTAACAAAAATATGATTACCCTATGATTGTGGCTGATAGTTATATGGGTTACAATGAAATTATTATTGTTGTAATCTATAAATGTACGGCTCAACTTAAAGATTTACTGTAGATTTTATAGTTGTTCAAAAAAAAAAATTATAAAATATAGTTTCAGTAAAATTGTAAAGCCGCTCATCTCAATACAGGGCTGTCCTAGTGAGATGAGTGGCTAATGTTTATTTATTTTTTTTAATTTATGAATAAGTAAATAAATAGTAAATTGGCAAGCAACGAACATGGTATCCGGAAACTAATGGTTGAAGCAGAATCTCAGACACTGGTGAATCTACATCACATTTGGAGTCGATTTTGTAGTTATATAGTAACTTTTTTTGGTTTGCGCTTTCGTTCACGAGTAAATCGAGCCCGTAGTTGAAATTTTTTAGGATAATTTAAAAAAAAAGGCCGCTAGGGCGGCTAATCCCAATTTGCGGAGAGGGCTGGGAGGGGAGAGAGCACGACGTACTGTTCCCTCTGCCAGGAGGAACGGTACTTACGACAAGACCTATATTTTACGACTTTTGTAATTCTGCGAGCCTTGTCCGTGTGACGTTGCTTGGTCTGGATCCAGTGGGAGGCAGTAGTCCGATGGGGGTCCAAGGTAAGCGGTGGTCAGAAGAAAACAAGGCGGGTAGATGAGAAGTCGAGCGGGCAGTGGAGAAAGGAGGTATTGTCAGCCTGGCGGTCGAATGCTAACTAACTCAAACTGGTTTTCGCAGGCTACTTCAGGTAGTCTACGACGCGTGAACCGACCGCGGTGTGTTGATGCCTGACAAGCACATCTCTTTTCCACCGCCGTACTGCTCTGACGTTTTTATTTAAGACGTTCGTTTCCTGAGCGGTCGATGAGAACACGCTTCTCACAAACCGCCCAGAATACATTAACAAAGGTGGCTAGGCACATCCCGCCAGTCAAAATATATTTACAAAGGGCATTGAAAGTCGGAATCGTTTGCGAACAGCTAAACAATATTCATTAATGCTCCGACTCCCTTAAAAATTACAACAATAAAAACAATCTATACATAACAAATATGAAGAAGAAAATGGCCGCGTCAAAACATTCTGAGAGAGTCGGTCACGTCCGATACAATGAACAAATATATGTTTTTTGGGTTCTCTATCTGATATAGATTCTAAAGTTTCCGCTTGTACCACTAGTTTTCGGACACCGTGTATCCAAGACGGCATATTTTGGTGCTTTATGTTCGCCGCTTGGATTTTGGATCGGGACTTTTAACATTATATCTATTGATTCCGCTGCAACATTTGGAGATATCCTTTGAAGGAGCAGTGTTTTTTCCAAGACGAATGTGATGAAACAGTTGTCATCATTCTCTGATGCCCGATTTTTATCGTCTTTTTGCATTACAAATGCAGCTTTGTACCACATGCTTATACGATTATTATCAGACTGTTTGCTATCGCAGATTTCAATAGGATCCGTCTTGAGCACACCAAAGAACAGGTTAAGTTCCTCTGTGAACATCCAAGTATACCTGTTTAGAGTAACTGGAATAACATTATCTTTTTCGTCGCAAAACTTAGTATACAACCCACACATTTTAGGGATTGATAAATGTGAAGCAACATACCCTTTGTTAGGGTTATATTGCGGGAGTTATGGGAACCTTCGGAAAGGAACATATTGATAAGTTCCTTGATATAATCGAGGTGAAAGTTCAGAATTTTATTGCCTCGTGAGTGATGATGACCTCTACCACTGACTGTCGGTGATAGTACGCCTAGTCACATTCAAAGGATCTAATTTACCTATTCCTATTTTGTAAACTATTTGCAAACATATTATTCTTGGCCATCAATGGAAGCAGTATTTTATGCTGCAGGGTGGTTTATCCTTGCGGATCCTTGTTATGCCTTGCATTTTCATTGACTTGAGTAAAAAGGCAGACTGTGCCTTCCCATTTAAAGAATAAAAATCTATGAAAGGTTTACACCGTCAACTGCATTTTAATCTACAGCTTTCACCGCAAAGATTTTTTCATTGAATTGAGTAAAAGGGCAGACTGTGCCTTCCCATTTAAATAATAAAAATCTACGAAAGGTTTTGCCTTGACTAATCACTACACCGTTAACTGCATTTTAATCTACAGCTTTCCCCGCAAAGATTTTTTCATTGACTTGAGTAAAAAGGCAGACTGTGCCTTCCCATTTAAAGAATAAAAATCAATGAAAAGTTTTGCCTTGACTAATCACTACACCGTTAACTGCATTTTAATCTACAGCTTTCACCGCAAAGATTTTTTATAGTTTAGGATTTTTAGCAGGTTTGTTTATAATTTCCGTAAAATCTTTTCCCAAAAATTATAGAGCCCATGTCAGATATCCACCATCTCCATACTTAATATGCTTAACGTCAAAGCGACAGGGGGCAGAGAGGATGTTAACTACAGGATGTCGATCAATGAGAATGGCAGGAACACGTTAACATGAGAATTATGGTAATAACTTGTTATTATTGAAGATAACATGTTCTTCCCGTTAGTAAATATTTGTTTCTAAAAAAATGTTCAGTTAACATGTTTAACCCTTTCAATTTGACATGTTCTAGCCGTTTTCAAGATCTAAATTTGTGCGCATTGGATATCCATGGATGGAGGGTACCCGAATTATTTTAGTGACCATATTAACTGATTTTAGACAAAAATGTTCTCGGGGTCTTCATATATTCTGCTTATTAAATATTCGTAAGTACTCCCGTTAGTAACTTTGGTATTGACCATAATTATATAGGTATATTCGCTAGGTTCAACAACACTCGTTCCGTATTCCGTGAATTTTGTTTTAATAACAACGAAAATGTCTTAAATCGGGGACTGCCCGTGCGGGATTGTAATAAATGAGATTCTCGCCATCATCCAACAAAAAATTGACGTGATGGATGAGCAAACAATGCATATTATATGCGACAAAACATTTACCGAAGATGACATTGAATCGGCTAAAAATGTGTTATCCAAGTGTGTGCCGGAAAAACCTTTGCTAGGAGAGTCGGCGAAGGTAAGAAAAAACGTATAATAACTGATATAATTAAAATACTCAAGGAAACAGACCCCGACAATATGCCGAAATTTGCGGTCTTAAACATAAACAAACTACCGCCGGTAACATTTGATTACATTGACGCAACTGCATTTCCTAGAGATTTAATTATCATCAAAAGCGATGTTCAGAAACTGAAAGATGAATCCGATCACAACAAGAACTTGGCGATTAGAGAACAAATAGATTTGTTAACTTTAGAAATAAAAAGTCTTAAATCTACAGTAAATGAACTGTCAAAAACAAACGAAAAATCAAATACCAATAATACAGTACCATCTGTTGACGAATCGCAGAAACCTCATATCAAGGCCAAACCTATGGAAGAGGAAAATATTTCAACCCCATCTATGGAAAAAAGTATAAAACCTGATAACTCACTACAAACAAAAAACAAATTGATCGCCCAAAAACGTTTGCAGATGTCGTTAACGACAATTCTTCACGAAAAATTGAAAATCCTAAGGCAAAAGAATGGATTTCTGTGAAGAAAAGGACACTTAAAAAACAGCAACCTCCACCCAAAAAAAAGAGTTACTATTATGGGCAGCAACGAAAATGCGGAAATAAAAGGCCTACAGAGGACGAAATATGCTCTCGTCACGCGGCTCGAGAAAACTACGACTTGCGAAGATGTGATCTCTTTTCTTAAGCAAAGTTGTATTAATGCAGTAACTTACGAATTACAAACGAAATCGGGTGAGTATCGAGCATTTAAAGTTTGAACTCTTGAGTCAGATTACGACAAACTTATGGATGCGAGTATTTGGCATAAATTCTCAGTTGTGAGAAAATATATCTACCGAACAATGCCGACAACGCAAACAAGCAACACAAAATAAAATTAAAAATGGATCGTACGCCTCTAAAAATAGTTTAGTTCAATTGCAGATCAATTCGTCGAACAGAGCACTTCATAAATCAATTGTGCAATTGCAATGACGTCATTGTGTTACAAGAAACGTGGTTGCTACCTACAGACTTAGGATATCTGTCGTCAATACATCCAGAATTTCTCAGCCATGGGACATCTGCGGTGAACCTCTCAGACGCTCCACTAATCGGCCGCCCCTACGGAGGTGTTGCAATTTTATGGCGCAATACAATAAAAGCAGTTCTGATTGAGTGCAGAGAACCCCGGATCACGGCTATTGAAATTGAGTCCGTAAATGGAACTCTACTACTCTAGTTTATATGCTAACCAATTCAGCCGAAAACTTACCCGATTTCTCAGACTGTTTGGGAAAAATAAATGCCATTATTGAGTAACAAAACAGCTCGAACTCAATTATAATAGGAGATTTTAATGCAGATCCGAGATCTCTCTTCGGACGTGAACTTGCACACTTCTGTACAGAGAATAACTACAATTACACTGACACTGTGCATTTAAGCGCTGATTCATTCACACGTGTAAGCGATGCTCAAGGAAGCACCAGATGGCTTGATCACTGCATTATGACACAGGGGTTGAGTAATGCAGTGAGAAGTGTCAACATCACAACCGATGCGACCTGGTCAGATCATCTCCCACTAACTGTCGAAATAGATCCGGATCTAATCCCCATTATATCTAACAGACAAAAACGACCAAGGGATTTTGGAAAATGGACGGCAAAGTCCGAAAATGATTTTAAAATTTACAACGACCTGGCAAGTAAACTGTTGTCAACAATAAAACCTCCGGATGCCATAAGGTGTCAGAAATCTAACTGTGATAGCAAGATTCACAGAACTGAACTAGATTCTCTCTACGATACTATTATCAAAACACTAAGAAACTCCGCCAAACAAGCATTTCCAAATAAAGGACCCAAAAAAAAACTGTAACATTGTTCCTGGATGGAATGATCAAGTCTCAACTTTGTATCGTCTATCAAGGGATGCATTCCTCTGCTGGGTTAAAAAAAAAAATAAAAAAAATAAAAAATAAACCAAAGATTACTTTTAACCGTAATGATGAGATAATTAGAGAGGAGTTAGCGCCTAAAACAAAGAGGACCGCAAAAACGTTGCAGATTGCAGATGAAAGGAAGCTGGGTATTATTATGACGGTGAGTGCCAAAGCTGCGCTGGTGGTGCCAAGAAATAACACTGTCGTATTCGATGTCTAATTTCTCGGAGATTAATGAGAAGCTGGAGTGAAGGCTGGTGCAGGACCTGCCGAACATCGATATTATATACTCCCTCTATCAACAGTACTTTTGCAATGAATTAGATACTGTAATATTTTAATTATTACGTACAAATAAAATTAATTAATTAATAAACAGATTTATTACGGATTATGATTTTGTTTATTCAGTCGGATATTGTAATCAGTTGTCATGCGAATTTGATAAGCGGCTAATATGATTACCACGAATTGTTGTTAAAAGTTTTTTTTTTTAAATTTAATACAAATCAATTTTTATAATGTTATTATTAAGTTCTGCAAGTATTTTAAGTTTTAATTATTGAAAATGGACTTGAATGCCGAAACAGCTATCACAATAATAAAAACTAAAAATACTTGCAGAACTTAATAATAACATTATTAAATTTGATTTGCATTAAATTTAAAAAAAATTAAATTAAATGGAGTTCTACGAATTAAACACAAAAACAAATAATAGTTTTCCTGAGCTTATTTTGAAAAATGTTGATGGAATTTTGGTTTCCAATGACTTTTTTTTTTTACAAGAAAACATAAAAAGGTAGGTATTCCCCAGTTAGGGTCGTGGAAGTGGGTTGGGCGGTTACTCGACCGAGTGATCAGTGACTTCATGTGAAAGAAATTTGTTTGAATTTGAAAAAAAAAACTTTACCGGAGACCAAAACCTCATGTGCGTTTGTTACGCCAAAAGATCATTTGTTAAAGTTTGTCGGGTATGTGCTGATACACCTTATATAGTATAACGAATATTTTTTAATGCAATCGAAAGAAAAACGGCGAAGTGTGTACCTACCTACTCATCATAAACCAGTGCGCTTTATGCCAAATTTAAAACATTAAGAAGAATTAATACAGGTTTACAAATATCAAAGAATATAGTAGTTAATATAATACCGAAATCCTCAAAGGAAATCCAAATAATTAAACCTCTCGGCTAGTTAGGAAAAGTTAAATTGATAACGTGATCTGTAAACGAATGTTTACAATAATCCCGCATCAGAAAAGAATGGTACAGCGTCTCTCCTCGCGAGGAGAGATGCTGTACCGACCTTGGAGGGGAGGCTGAGGGCGGAGCGGGGAGGGTGACGGGATCAATACCCTCCACCCTCACCCCTACACCCCCTCGCTCTGAACGGAACACGCCCCCAGTGGAGGAGCCAGGAGGAAGGAAAATTCTTTATTGGGTACACCGTTTTAAACAAACAACTTGCAGACTTGTGGAATAACTTCGCGGAAAGTTTCGAAATAAACTACAACCCTGTCAGGAATTAAAACAAACAGCGGGCGGCTAGACTTTAGACTTTAATGTGACAGTGATCATTGCGATTGGAAAACTCGGAGAGAAAAGAAATAAAATAAAATAAAAGTTGAATATTTTCAAAGTTTCTTTGAGTTCCAATTTGAAGAGGCGTTGATACTCCCATACTTTACTAATATTAATATGTCCATGGTAGCGATAATCTCAAGCACCATTATAAACATATATTATTATCATTCAGTTTCATCGGAGCGGACATGTAGTCAGAATACCTGAAAATTGACTCCGGAGAAAAGCTCACACGGAAACTAACCCCTTGTGTCCAAAAAACAAATAATAATATATACAACGACACATGAAAAAGAGCCGCAGCATGTGAGCCAGACCGAAGTGTAATGATGAGTGAAAAGAAAGAGACGTACAAATTATAAACGGCCAATGGCTGGATCGATCTTATCAACCACTCGAGGAAATCACCCACAACCACGACAGACAGTCGCTCTCAGTCATTTTTGTAACAATGATGAGCTTCTACCAAAGTTAATTGAAATCATCTACTTGTTATATATATTAATTTGAATTGAGCTTTCCTAGAAGAAACGAAAACAATTACTCATTTCTATGGCTGAGAGGTGTAAAAATGAAAGAGGAATTTTCATCATTTATGCATAGTTATTTTCCAGAGAAGCAGAGGTTGTTGTGGAGCATTATTTGAGGGAATGGCGGACTCGGGGGTTGTAAAGGTAAATGTTTAAAGTGGGACGATAACAGCTGACTGCGGGATCCGGTACCCAGTTTATCCACATTACCGGAGAGTACGTGCCCACATTAGTAGAGTAGTCGGACCAAGCAAACCCTCGAGGGGTGGAGCCGTTAGTAGGGGGAAGGGGGAGGAGGACCCTGCTACTTAATTCTAATTACATATTGAAACTCTTAAACATTTAGCAACTGTAGACTTTCAGTAATTGATGTTTAAAATCTGTGATCGAAAACCCGTTACTTTGAAACATTGAAATAATATTCAGAACTGGACGTATTAGAAAATCGAAAGAGAAAATTATTGATACGACGGGTGACTGATCTAAACCACTCTAGACCCGCTGTGAATTTAATATTATAAATAAGAAAATTATTTACCCATTAACGAAAAATAAGGGCGGTTTCCTTTTACTTATATCCCGAAAACGAAACACGATCGGAAAGTTTTAAACTTTTGTCTTAATAAGCTATTACAGGGACAAATACCGGGAAACATTAAACAGATTTTGTGAGCTTTATAAATTTCTACATAGAAAAAGACTTTAGAATATAAGCTTCAAAGGAGCTTCTCGTTGCAAACTTATTACAGAAAAATGGTATCCTGGTTAGTAAAAGATGTGCCTGCCGTATATTTTTACTCATCTATAAAATGCTTTTAATACATGCTATTCTTTAATCTGATTGAGTCATTTTCACCATAACCTCAAAATAACTATCGATCTGTCCAAAATTAGAGTTTTTACTTCTTCTCACGTTCTAATATGGGTTTTGTCGCTCCGTCGCGTCACTCAAAACCGACAACTGCTTGGCAGAACCTTTTATCCCCACAGTAATACATTACAGATTTGGAGTCGGTCACAATAAGAAGGTGCTTATCGACACAACCTTTTGTTTGGAAACCCTTTGAGCTATTGATCAGGCACTGGGGCTACGTTATCAGAAGCTTGAGGAGTTAGTTAACCTACTTCTTGAGATTTCACTTATCGCGCGATTTCTTTAAAGAAAATCACAAAGCAAAACGACTCGGAAGGAATAATGAGAAATATAATATGAGAGAAAGGGGGGGGGAAATCCTCTACGAGGTTATATGAATACGAGGTGCGTTCAAAAGAAAAGGTGAATTTTGAATTTTTGCGGGTTGTGTACATTCGATTATCGATTTTTTTTTGTTATGTTGGTATACATATGTTTATCATATGTTAGCATTATCAGCCATTTTGGATTAGTGGTTTGTTTTTGACAACTGGAAAGGTTAGTCACGTTTTTGTGTGTTCTTCGATTTTATACTTTTGAAAAAAATGGATCAAAGAACGTGTATTAAATTTTGAGTTAAAAATGGAATAACGTGCTCCAACGCACTTAAAATGTTTATTGTGGCAATCGGCGAGTCTACTTTGTCTCAAAAAAGTGTTTATAAGTGGTACAAGCGCTTTACAGAAGGCCGAGAAGATGTTAATGACGATGAGCGTCCTGGAGTTGCAACCACGTCAACAAACGAAGAAAACATCGAAACAGTGAAGAAAATTGTTTTGGAAAATCGTCGAATCACTATTAGGGACGTTGCAGAGGATGTTGGCATATCAATCGGCTCAGGCCATGCAATTTTCTCGGATGTTTTGGGCATGAAACGTGTGGCAGCGAAGTTTGTTCCGAAATTGCAAAATTTTGAGCAAAAGCAACGTCGCATTTGTATCGCTCAGAAGTTGTTGAATGACGTCAACTACGATCCAGAATTGCTCAAAAGGGTCATAACTGGTGATGAAACGTGGGTATATGGTTATGACGTCGAAACCAAGGCCCAATCATCCCAATGGAAGCGGCCAGAAGAGCCAAGACCGAGCACGCCAAGTTCGATCAAATGTGAAGGTTTTGCTCAATGTTTTCTTCGATTACAATGGCGTGGCGCATCACGAGTTCTTGCCAATACGTCGTACGGTAATCATGCCTCAACCACCGTATTCATCAGATTTGTGCTCCCTGCGACTTTTTCCTATTCCCGAAACTGAAGAGACCAATAAAAGGAAAGCGTTTTGTCACAATTGATGAGATAAAGTCAGAATCGAAGAACGAGCTGATGGCCATACCGAAAAGCACATTCCAGAAGTACTTCAAGGATTGGAAGAAGCGCTGGCATAAGTGCATTATATCAGAAGGGTATTACTTTAAGGGGAGAAAATGGATATTGATGAATAAATAAATACTTTTCGAAAAAATTCGAAATTCACCTTTTCTTTTGAACACACCTCGTATATGTAAATATTTTCATGTATTGACATACGAATCCCTTTAGATATTCAGTGTTTTAAAATGGGCGAAAAAATTAAATGTAATTCGGCTTTTATCAGAAAAAAATCTGAAAATTGCTTATTTCAGAATCTTATGGGTATGGGTTATTACGACAAAGTGTGAATAAATAATTATGTCTAACAGGAGCGATAAACAAAATTGCATCATCAACATACTTTAAAAGGTTTGGAGACAAATATGAATGTATCAAAATGCCCTTCAATTAAAGCATAATAAAACATAACTATTTGTTTTTGAAGAGTTTTAATTAACAATGTACATATTTCATTCATAATTTAAATTACTTTAAGAACGCTAGTGAATGACACGGAAGTGTCGAAACCGGTAGAAAATTATGAAAATTAAGTAAAAAAATGTACATTGTGAATTAAAACTCTTCGAAAACAAAATGTCCAGAAACAGTTACATACTTAATGCCCAAGTACAAAAAATTAATATTTTTCCGATTTGTCACTTAAAGTCAATTTCAAAAAGCCAACTTTAAAAGAAATTCAGTTCCAAAACAGCTACAATTTATTTAAACCAGAATTTAAAATATATTTATATATATTGAAATTGTACATCATAAAGAAAGTGGTTGAACACTGGCAGAAATAAATCTAAACTAATTTATAAATGGAAATGTTTATGAACAGAAACTTTACGCTAAAAGTATGTTAAAGTGATAATAATTTTTCGTTGTGCCATTTATTAGGCATTATAGCGGGTAAAATAAATGCCAAAAGCGGTAATACGCAGTAGCCAGCAGCATCCTCAATCTACTTGGCTAAACTCGGTTTTGGACCACCCCCAAAAATGCTAAAACCTTGACACGGCAGAGCACCGGGAGATGGATACGCTTCATAATATAACGTTACGTAAGATCTGTAGTCGAGATGCGGGTACAGGCGGCTCGGCATGTTCCGGTGCATTGCGGGCAAAGCAAAACGCCAAACTGACACGCAGATATCACCCGCTGACAAAATATTATTCACTAGCAGTAAAGTAGGTAATAATTAAAGCAAGGTGGTACTGTAAACCGCGACTATAAACACTTTATTTAATCATTGAACATAATATTAACAAAGTACCTTCCCCTTCGTACAATTATTCTATGAGACTGAACTGTTTGATATAAGAAAAGTGTATTGTCTACAGTGCCTAAAATATATATTTTCCAGAGAAAAAAAAACATTTCCAAAAAATGAAAATCGCTTCAGTAACACAATAAATTGTGTACTTAAAGTACCTCTCTGTAAAACTAGGCTTGCGCACAGACATGCTTTTTTATTGCTCCTAAAATTTATAATTTACTACCTACAGAATGTAAGTGTAAGTGTCCAAACATAAATATCGTCTTTAAACACATACAAAAATGTTCTCAAAAACAATTTAACTTATTTTTAATATCCTTGTATTTATTTACACAAATATGGTTCTTCTCAAAAAAAAAAATTAAAATAAACAAGCAAAAAAAAAAAAACAAAAATCAGAAGCAATAATAATTTCCACGTATTAATGAAAAACTTACATTTTTGGAATAACAACTTTCAAAATTTAAGTTCAATTTGAAAAAAAAAAAATTATTTTTAGAACGATTACTATGATTACTATACTAGTTACTATATTTTATTTAATCTAATTTTCTATTACAATCTACACTGTTATTACCTCAGAACCTATTTATATGGATATAAATGTATGTATATGAGTATAAATAAAAAATATTAATTCCTTAACAACTCACTTTTTTTACTGCCACTAACTAATACGCAACTTTACCCACGCACTGGCCTTGTTGATGTGGGATTTTTTGTTATATATACGAGGTGTGTTCAACGCCATTCAACAACTCCTGAGCGATACTAATGCGAAGTTGCTTTTGCTCAAAATTTAGCAATTTCGGAACAAACTTCGCTGCCACACGTTTCATGCCCAAAACATCCGAAAAAATTGCATGGCATGAGCCGATTGATATGCCAACATCCTCTGCAACTTCCCTAATAGCGATTCGACGATTTTCCAAAACCATTTTTTCACTGTTTCGATGTTTTCTTCGTTTGTTGACGTGGTTGCAACTCCAGGACGCTCATCGTCATTAACATCTTCTCGGCCCTTTGTAAAGCGTTTGTACCACTTATAAACACTTTTTTGAGACAAAGTAGACTCGCTGAATGCCACAGTCAACATTTTAAGTGCGTTGGACCACTTTATTCCATTTTTAACGCAAAATTTAATACATATTCGTTGATCCATTTTTTTCAAAAGTAAAAAATCAAAGAACACACAAAAACGTGACCAACCTTTCCAGGTGTCAAAGCAAACCACTAATCCAAAATGGCTGATAATGCTAACATATGATAAACATATGTGTAAGAACATAACAACAACAAAAATCGATAATCGAATGAACATAGCCCGCGAAAATTCAAAATTCACCTTTTCTTTTGAACACACCTTGTACAATGTACATAAATTTATATATATATAAAATATATATTTAAAACTTTTTAGTCAACTACTTTGATCTATGTTTTTTTTTTCTTATATAACTGAATATTAAAAAAAAACTTCTTTTATGACCCTTAGGTGTTTTTTTTTCTTTTTTGCATAACTGAATATTAAAAAAAAACTTGATTTATAGCCATTGTCTGTTTATATAATAAATGTATGCAATAACAAAATTTATTAACAAATCTGAATGAAATACGAAACAGAAAAAAGACATGGAAAATAAAAAGGTATCGATCGCATCTGGGAATCGAACCTGCGACCTCTGTCTTACCGGGAAAATACTTTAATTACTACGAAAGAACGAAAGTTACACCTGCATTTAACTTTACTCAACGTGTTATTTTAAACGGAATCGGTTTCACCCCGCATTTTTTTATGTGAATAACTGCAAGAATCTCAACTGCCGGAGCCAGTTGTGAAGGGAAAGGGGAAGGAGAAGAGAAAGGTTGGAAAGTACCTGGCTATTCAGATCTGGTCATCAGACATGGCTAGAGCAATTTCAAGGAACGTTCCAATTCTAAGTTCCAATGGTGGTCATTCACCAGGGCGATACTGAGAGTATCTACTACTCTGCAGCAGCCATCTTTGGATTGGACATTGTGGTGAGAAGAACAATGATTATTATAACAACCTAACACGGCCTCCACGAGGAGTAAGGCTCTCGACTACGAATCCGAAGGTCGCGGGTTCAAATCCCGGCGTGCGCAAGTAAATTTTATTTAATTAATTTGTGCTGTTTCACAATTAATTCATTTAAAAATAATATATAGTATATTTGCGCACGTTCCAGAGTGGAAGATACTCTCAGTATCGCCCTGGTGAAAGACCACCATTCAGAATTGAAACGTTGCTTGAAATGGCTTTTACCCGTGTTTGGTGACTAGATCTGAATAGACAGGCATTTCCCCACCTTCCTCTTCCCCTTCTCCTTCCCCTCCCCTATACCTTCAGCCTCACAACATTTCCCAATTGGGGATGCCATAGTCTCACTGGCTCCAGTCGATTGGGAGCAGTTGAGACTCTTGTGCGGTATTCATGTAAAAAAAAACAGAAGTTTTTATTCCACAACATTTCTAAGTGATATAAATAGGAAGGTTCTACCATCCTTCCTCCAAAATGTGTCCAGTTCCGTCCATGCCAGTTCCGCCACGTGACATCCCCGCGTGGGATTCTGCCACTGGGTACCGGCACCTTAAAATAAACAACAAAAAGTGTCGACGTGTGAGATAGCATTACTAATATGCCGATTTAATAGATAATGAAGGATATATTTTCTTTATGATTAAAACAAGCATCCTGCCTCTGTATGAGTGTCACGTGGCATCATTGTATAATAATCAGAACATCAGCGGGAACAATTTCATTACATTGCTTACTAGCATAGGTTTCTTAGGAAAGGCGGTAACCTTATAGTGCAGTGCCGGGTGCTTTACTGCACATCGCCTGTATACGTTACTAGTGAGATACTGGTAGATCGGTGATCATCAATGGCGGGCACGAGATACAAATTGGAGAAGAGTAATGTAATATAAACTAGAATATGGTATAATATATGTAATACATTAAATGCGCAAAATTTCTAACCGGATGAAGTAGGCCATGGGATTTTGATTAAGCAATGCTCATAATATCTCCGCTGCTGCTCCGTGTTGTTGCATTTAGCTTCGAAAATGAACTATTAACAGGCGAGCAAAATAATATTTATTTTACGCACATGGCACATAATTGTTACACTTAAATTTTAGCTAGTTTTAATGCATTCCATTACATTTTCAACAGATATATATATATTATTTAACAATTGATATAATATCGTACTAAAATCATAACGATGCGACACATTAGGTGTATTTTTGCGCGAAGTTCGCGTTAAATAAAATTACTAAAATGACGAATAAAACATATTTTTGGCATTCATTGCCAGAGACGGATTTTCCAAGAGAAAAATGAAAAGAAAGCCATGAACAAAAAATGTTCAGGACCAATGGTTTTCCCAACATACTACAGGGGCCTGTTCCGGTTCCCTTTAAGGATAAGGCATTGTCTTTATCCTTAGGGTTAGAGACATTTCACTTAACTGTGATTCCGACGACATGTCAATGACAATACATTTTTAAATTTTTAATGAAGAGTTTGTGGTTTAATTATCGCAGTATTATTAAAAATTATGCACCTAAACACATACTTAACATGTGTAGTTCATCATAATTTTTACAATTTAAATCACCTTTATATGACATTTCGCATTTTTGGCATAGGTACTTCACAAACACCACAATTTCGTCATTTGGTTCACTAAATAGCATTATTATGTGACAAGTGACTCATTAATAATGTTTTAAGACAATATTATGTTAAAAATATACAAATATTGATAATTTTAAAGACGTCATTCGCTGAATGGCAGCTGTCAACCGAAAGAACCGGAACTGCAGTTAAACAAAAAGTCTTTAAGTCTAAAGATGAGGACAATACCTTATCCTTAAAAGGAAACCAGAATCAGGGTAGCCAAAACACGATTTTAAAGACGTCATTCGCTGAATGGCAGCTGTCAACCGAAAGAACCGGAACTGCAGTTAAACAAAAAGTCTTTAAGTCTAAAGATGAGGACAATACCTTATCCTTAAAAGGAAACCAGAATCAGGGTAGCCAAAACACGATTTTAAAGACGTCATTCGCTGAATGGCAGCTGTCAACCGAAAGAACCGGAACTGCAGTTAAACAAAAAGTCTTTAAGTCTAAAGATGAGGACAATACCTTATCCTTAAAAGGAAACCAGAATCAGGGTAGCCAAAACACGATTTTAAAGACGTCATTCGCTGAATGGCAGCTGTCAACCGAAAGAACCGGAACTGCAGTTAAACAAAAAGTCTTTAAGTCTAAAGATGAGGACAATACCTTATCCTTAAAAGGAAACCAGAATCAGGGTAGCCAAAACACGATTTTAAAGAAAATCGTACAAATGTTGATAATTTTAAAGACGTCATTCGCTGAATGGCAGCTGTCAACCGAAAGAACCGGAACTGCAGTTAAACAAAAAGTCTTTAAGTCTAAAGATGAGGACAATACCTTATCCTTAAAAGGAAACCAGAATCAGGGTAGCCAAAACACGATTTTAAAGAAAATCGTACAAATGTTGAATTTGAAGACACGGTAGGCGTGCTTAACATTCGTGAATGGTTGAAATTGATTCAAAGAAAAGGAGTAGTTTTTAAGACTAATTCTTGTGCTCCACAGCCCAGCAGTGGGATGATTTCATTGTCTCCCCTTCTCAAGTGCACTCCTCCACAAATAAATCTCTAGAATGAAGTAGTGCGTGAAGTTAATAAAGAAACCAGTTTCTTTTAATCTGCTTTTTTAAATGTTAATACTGCATAGCATATTATTCGTCACCTCGGCATCGAGCGACCGTAACAAATAAGCTGTTGACATGGAAACAAATCAAAATGGAAGCTGATATAATTTTTTAATTAATTTTGGCCACCCGTTGACTAGTTACACACACTTGCACACATCATAATAAACACTAGACTACTACATACACCTAACTAACCAGAAGCCGCTCTTCAGAAGGGTACTTCCAGTTTTAATTAAATTTCATTTAAAAAAGTTTATCGAATCGGTTCTGGAAACCGAGTGCGCGGGGGGAGTATGTAATCCGCGGATTTTAACACGTGTAAGCAGAAGATTCACTCAAGAACTTCGAGTAGCCAAACTAAAGACTGGAGTAACCAAAAAAGTTTATCGAATCGGTTCTGAAAACCGAGTGCGCGGGGAGAGTATGTAATCCGCGGATTTTAACACGTGTAAGCAGAAGATTCACTCAAGAACTTCGAGTAGCCAAACTAAAGACTGGAGTAACCAAAAAAGTTTATCGAATCGGTTCTGAAAACCGAGTGCGCGGGGAGAGTATGTAATCCGCGGATTTTAACACGTGTAAGCAGAAGATTCATTCAAGAACTTCGAGTAGCCAAACTAAAGACTGGAGTAACCAAAAAAGTTTATCGAATCGGTTCTGGAAACCGAGTGCGCGGGGAGAGTATGTAATCCGCGGATTTTAACACGTGTAAGCAGAGGATTCACTCAAGAACTTCGAGTAGCCAAACTAAAGACTGGAGTAACCAAAACTAATACTTTTCTCAAGTGATTTAAGAGGATTTTCATTAAGAAGTGTAAAACGAAGCTAGGAGTACAAAATGTCTCGACACATGAACATACCATAATTATATAGGGACCTTCAAATGTTTATTAAGGACACGAGATATAAAATTCACTATAATGTACTGTGTATAATAAAATAATATATGGTAATTACACTGTTTACACGAATCCTTCGTGGGGAATATCTGGAATCTACAGTATACGTATATAAAGGGTAGATTCATTGTTACGCCTCAATACAGCCTTCGTATGACCAAACACTACCTCCCTTAGGAAAATATTTTTAGCTTTATAAAATAGGATACATTGCGCAAGACACTTAAAATGAACCCTTCGTGTTGATATATCACATATACTCTTAAAATGATAATTTTTATATATTCAACGCACAATAAAGTACATCCGTACCTAAAAAACCACACAGCTTATCTTGGATCATAGAACAATGCACGCCACTGGTTGGTAGATTATCTACTGCCCACATGAAGTTTCCTAGTCTTAAGCAAAACCGCCAGCTGTTTTAATTCATAATGTCAATCCACAATGTAATTATTGCTTTCGAAAACAGAATGGTCTTGTCGTGATAATATTTCCCCACAAGCTTTTTGTAAGTTTGCTAGTCACCATAACAGTAATTATTATTACATTGTATTATGATACGCGAGCGCGAAGCAAACAGCCCCAGCAAATACACTGCAAAACCGCCAGCTGTTTTAATTCATAATGTCAAACCACAATGTAATTATTGCTTTCGAAAACAGAATGGTCTTGTCGTGATAATATTTCCCCACAAGCTTTTTGTAAGTTTGCTAGTCACCATAACAGTAATTATTATTACATTGTATTATGATACGCGAGCGCGAAGCAAACAGCCCTAGCAAATACACTGCAAAACCGCCAGCTGTTTTAATTCATAATGTCAAACCACAATGTAATTATTGCTTTCGAAAACAGAATGGTCTTGTCGTGATAATATTTCCCCACAAGCTTTTTGTAAGTTTGCTAGTAACCATAACAGTAATTATTATTACATTGTATTATGATACGCGAGCGCGAAGCAAACAGCCCTAGCAAATACACTGCAAAACCGCCAGCTGTTTTAATTCATAATGTCAAACCACAATGTAATTATTGCTTTCGAAAACAGAATGGTCTTGTCGTGATAATATTTCCCTACAAGCTTTTTGTAAGTTTGCTAGTCACCATAACAGTAATTATTATTACATTGTATTATGATACGCGAGCGCGAAGCAAACAGCCCATGCAAATATACTGCAAAACGTCGGTTGTGAAATAACGTCTGCAGCATCCTCGGGGGTGGCTGGGGGGTGGTTCAGGGGTGGATCGGGGGTTCCTGCGGGGATGAGACTCTCGGGCTCGGGGTGGAAGCGCCGGAGCCTCGGGGATTCTCGGCGAGCACACTCCGCAGCTTCGCATAACCAAAGAGTATCAATGCGCACTCGCCGGCTGCATGAGCCAGAGCAATACAGTCGTCAGCCGAGCCGATTTACTTTGCATACGGTAAATGGCTTCAGATGGAAATATTCAGCAAACATTGCGATTGTTGAGTTTTAAAGCATGCGTTTCCTGCAAGGTGAAAATAAAATGCAAAATAAAAACGAATAACATACTTCCAAGTCTTGCATCGGTTGATAAGTACCTTGCCACGGGGGTTCATAGTAAACAGATACTAGTGATAATGCGTAAATTTCGAATTAATTGCCTGTATTCCAATCTACTTCAATAAAGGCACCCGCCCACTTTACGTCGAAAACGTCTTTGACGTATCTTTGGCGTAGATTCTAAACCTTTCAGGAACTCATTCTTCCGAACAAATTTCCAATACTAATTCTATTCATTCGACTGTATTTGGAACAGTTCAAGTATTCTATGTAGGAGATCACGAACGTCGCAAAAAAATTATTACTACAATTGCTAATTCAACTGTTAAAAAATATACTTCGACCCGGTGAAAATTGTTCACTCTCAGATTACAAAATACAATAGTAAAAACCATATATAGTAATCTTAAATGACTCCCAAACGGTGAGCTTTTGTATGATGAAACATTCCGTTTTTTTCTTTTACGAGTTTCCGGATCAAATATTGTTAGCTCGCAGCGCTATTTACATCGCGAAATATTTACTAATAACAGGTTACAAATATTCTGACAGTAAAAAAATAAAACAGCATTGTCCATATTATTACTATTGTTTGCTCCAAGGGAAAAAAAGATATACATAAAAGAATGTTGAAATTCTGTCAAAACCGGGTAGTAGGTACTGCTATTAGAAGATAAAACAATATTCGAGCATTTAAATAATTTTTTCGATATATATATATCGCCAGTTATGCTGTGCAAAAAATATAATTTTCCTAATATCGTTATATTAGGCAATTCCCCTCGATATGAAATTATAATGTTGACCCACGTCTTCCCATCCGCGAGAGAACCCTCATTGCCTGGTCGCGTGCGGGAAATCGTTCCACGGAATGTACCGCCACTTCCATAAAGCTGGTTTTGATTAGCGGGGAACAAACATCGTTAGGGCCGCGATAACAAAAGTACAATGCCGTAATTGGGATGCATACCAGTACAGATGAACGAGGATTCATTTCACAGTAAACAGCTCATTCCGGCAACGTTCATCGCTGGACCAAAGCCAATAGATAAAGAACCAAGTTAAAAAACGTATATACGACAAAGCGGAAAAAAAACATTTTGATATTTCACCTTTGATAAAATGATCGGGCCGTGACGTTATGTTATTTTGTACGTGGCGGACCGCAAAAGTCCCTGGTTTGTAAGCGTCAGAAAAATAGGATTAACCAAGCCGGTAAAGTATTGGAATGGGGTGTGATAGACGAGCGATAACAGAAATAATAACACGTTAAATGCAATGCCTAAATGTATCAGCACGTGTCAATCATATAAATACGAGTATGTGCGAGGTTGGTGCGAGCAGTTAGGTAACTGATGATGGGCTTTTGTCAATAATATAATACTATATTCGATTTTGCAGGAGTAGCTTATTGAAGCTTATAAGCTTTATTGTAATATTTAATAATTCAAGAAGATAATATTATATACGAAAGCAATTGATGATAATGTTAGTAATTCTCAAATGAAGTCTAGGTTTCGATAGCTCACTTGTCCCGGTAAGCCTAGAGGATCTGGGTTTAAGTCACAGTTGCGACCGTTACCTTTTTATTTTCTGTGCATTCGTCTATTTCATATTTTCATTGAGAGTTGGTAATGTTATCTTTTACAATGATCAAGGGGGAGAGGGGTGTCGGAGGGGTATTATTTATTAATTCGAAATAATGATAATATTATTAGGCAATACGATAAACACAATGTTTTAAAGAGGATAATATTTATTACACATTTTAAAAAATTACGTAGGCTCAGCATTTATCAAAAAATCAGAAGTATGACATTTTCTGACCGTCTGCGAAGGTTATACAAAATATTAAAATAATTTTTAAAAGTGGAGAAAAATAATTGCAATCCTTTCTTGAATCGTTTTTTTTTTTAAATAACTAAAAGAAAAATTTTGTATTTAAAAAAAACATCAGCGTTTATTACAAAATTAACATAGTATTCAAATATTCCTGACGATGAAAGCGTCGTTTTAAAAACATGTAGATATCAATGTATATTTATAAAGTGGTGAATACTAAGTATATTTTAAAATTCATTTATTAAAATTACTAGCTTTCATCATTTTTCATTTCAAGTAAAATATTAAGCTGAGTAGCGCTAGTTCAATGGCGAACTGCTAAAAATGTGTATTTCATTCAAAACTTAAGTTGTGTAAATTTTTTTTTTTTTCTTAATCTAATTTATTCAAAAAAAGATAAATAATTAATAATTAAACAAGGTTACAATATTTTTCAAAAGTTCAATATTTATATAAGATGTACCCCTATAATTAAGCTGAGCTTGTGTGTATGGGGGTGTGTTACTTTTTTGTTCTTTGTTTATTTCTATGTTATATTATTCAGTGTATACTTTCAGTGTGTTTTTTAAGTTGTATTTTTAAAATTTTTAAATCATTATTAATGTTTCTATTTTTTTCTGGTAATGAATTAAAAAATTTAACTCCAAGATATTTATAATTAAATTGTCCCATTGCTTTTTGCATTTTGGAATTGGAAGAAATGATGTTTGTCTAAGACTTCTATTATTTTTAAATGGTGCAGTTTTGTTTAGAATCTTATCTTTATAAATTTGCAAAGTTACATGATAGAAATATAATTCTTTTAATTTTCTGACTTTGAATTCTTTAAATAGAAGATCTGACGAGTATGTGTATGGATTGTTTAGAATTGTTTTTATTATTCTAGTCTAGGCGCTCTCGTGGCTGCCAGCTGCGTTTTATGGTCGCTCCTGGTTTATCTTGGAAATATTGGGAAGTTTTTAATTTTCCCGGTGTAAAAATAGCATAAAATAACCGCAATAATTTTTAGGTTACATTTATAAAAATTACATAATTTTAGTGCTGTCGTTTCGAGCTTAAATCAAGTTTATAATAAAAATCCAAATATTTCAAATATTTTGAGTTGAA
Organism: Halesus radiatus; assembly: GCA_022606495.2. Classification (NCBI taxonomy): domain Eukaryota; kingdom Metazoa; phylum Arthropoda; class Insecta; order Trichoptera; family Limnephilidae; genus Halesus; species Halesus radiatus. The sequence goes on from JAHDVE020001173.1 coordinate 213,744, forward strand.
ATCTGCTTCGTTCTTCGGAATTAACGCATCGGACATCGGCCACATCTGGCGGTCGGTCGAACCCTTACCACATGAAGGCCCTTACCACATGTTATAGTGAAGTGCCTAAAGTAAAAGACACGGCTATTCGGGCTACGCTGGTTGTAAAAAATATATTGTATACAACCGGGAAGTGGGATGCTCTGCGACCTGCTGTGGACCGACCTGCTGTGGTCCGACCCCAACAAGGACACCGCCAGCTGGGGCGAGAACGAGCCTTTACCTTCGTCATTGAGATAGTGACCAAGTTCCTCAACAAGCACGACTGTGACCTGATCTGCCGGGTGCATCAGGTGGTAGAGGACGGGGATGAGTTCTTTGCCAAGAAGCAACTGGTCACCCATTTCTCGGCGCCCAACTACTGCGGGGAATACGATAACGCAGGAGCAATGATGTCAGTGGACGATACGCTGAAGTGCTCCTTCCGGATCCTGAAGCCGGCCTACAAGCGCCACCTGGCGTACGCGCAGACCACCACCAATCCGTCCCGTCACGCCGCCCAGGGGCGTCACCAAGGCAAAGAAGATTTTGAGGACCCTATGGATCAATTCCCCCGGCCACCATCCTCCCCCGCCGCTCCACCCTTTTAAGAGTATTCTGTGTTATTTATCTTAAAACATATGGATAATAATTCTTTGTCTTAGCTTAAATACATTCTTGAATATAATGGAAATAATAACTCTATCATTTGTATTAGCGTCTTGCAATATATCGTAAGGAATAAATACAGTTAGCTTCTTTTTTTCAATTTAACATTAAATTTAGTTTTGATAATTTAACTGCATCTCTTTATATGGTCTATAAATAATGTGTAATGATAGCGTGTCCAAAAAGAGAAAAAAAATGTAAAAAAATAAATAAATTCGTAGAATAGACGTAATATAAGAATAGGAAGTAATATTTGTACAGCGCCCCTGAGGTGATTTTTCATAAAGGCGGCGCTATAGAAATGGTCCGATTATTATTATTAATTTTTGTGTTATGTAAAGAAGTTGCGTGTGATTTTTATAAGTTCCACCCCATCCGACAATGCCATATTGTATTATTGATTGGCAGAAAGCAAAGTACGTCATTCTAAGTAATTCTTTGTATAGAATATGTCTTAAACATCTGAAGATGTATATTAGTTTCATTATTCTGTCTTTGAGTAAGTTTATGTGAGGGGACCATTTTAGGCATTGGTCTATTGTTATGCCTAAGTATTTAATTTCGCTCTTGCTTTCTATAGCTAAACATGATATATTGCAGTTATGTTGTTGTGCATATATTCTAGAGTGGATCAAAATGTTTCTTTAGGTGTTTGTTTTTTTGTGCAAAATGGGACATAATAAGTTTTTTTTTAATTCAACGTTAGCAAGTTTATGTCAAACCACATTTTCAGTTGATTGATATCCGTGTTAGCTATATCGTTTAGTTCAGGTCCATGTATTTGCTTTCAATAATAATACTGTGTCATCTGCGTAAGATATAATCTCTCCATGTTTAGAGACATTAAAAATATTATTTACATATATGATAAATAGTATAGGGCCTAAAACTGTGCCCTGTGGTATAGAGAAATCACTGTATTCTGAGCCACTTGCTTGATTAAATAATTTCTCTTCTTGAGGTCTTTTATTTAAGTAACTGGTAAACCATGATATTACTTTTCCATTTATTCCGATTGATTTTAATTTATTTGTTAGTTTTTCGTATGATATACTGTCGAAGGCTTTTTTAGATCTATGAATATTCCAAGACATTTTTTATTAGAATCTAGGGCGGTATATAGGTAATTTGTTAATTTCGCAATTGCATCTTGAGTGCTTGTGTTTCTTTTGAATCCAAATTGATTACAATTTATTATTTTATTTTCTTCTAAGAATGTCCAGACTTGTTTTTTTACAATTTTTTCGTATATCTTTGATATACTTGATAAATGATTCCGTATATGAGAGATGAAAGCTCCTATCCTTTCATAATATCCCGCTCCTCCGTAAAAACCGTAGCAGGAGGAAATAGAAAAGTAGGAAGCTACAAATGAGCTAATTACGTCTCATTCAAAGAACTAAACGTTAGAGCTTTTGAGAACAGCCACCTTCAATTCAATTTCATGAGTTTAAATAGTAGAAAGACATTTTAAAAACATGCCAACTCCCAATGAATGGTGGCAGACAAGCGAGGATAAAATAAGTTTATTCATACGTTTTTCCTCAATTCGTTTTCTTTCTTGCCTTTTATCAACAACCCAGCGAGAAATATAAGCGAGCGAACAAGAAACAACCCAAAAAAAGGAAAGGTCCGGGTGGCAACCAGGTATCTCCAAATATTCTGGATAGCCTTGAAGATTCCTGTTAGTCGACTGGTGTAGGTGTATAGGAAAAATTCCCAAGTGTTGTTTGTAACATTTTGTGTTGCCAAATAAACATCGTTTATAGTGCATACCTTATTTCGTGTGGAAAATCGACGAGTAGTGAATTTCAATTCCTTACCTGCAACAAAAAATAAAAAAATCTGTTAGTCAAAGTATTCGAATAAATTACAAGTTGCCCTGAAAATATTTTACGAAATATGTGCAAAGAACATGCAAATAGCTCCAGCTAAATATGCTAATTAAAATTCATAATCTCGCTTCAGGTGGAAAAGGCTGGTGAAGCTAAGGACGTACCTTTTCAACAGAGTTGGAGAACTGGTCTTTCAGGCAACATTTACAGTTTTGGGTATCACGATTCAAAGGTAAAGGGTGGAACGTAGATTTGGTAACAAATTTTAATAGAGAAAGAGCTAAGGGAAGTATTTTAACATGCGAACATGTTGTTTTATTTTAACGAATTTAGAGTTTTGAATCACAATCACGATTAAATCACAAATATCTTTTTTATAAAAAGTAAAGAGACAATACGCACTCTAGAAAAATCACCCAAGGCAATAGGGATTGTAGCCAACGAACGTCACGGATATTTAAAATATTAATTTATTCGCTTGCTACATTACTGTCTCATCGATGGCAACAAACACAGCACAGCTGACCGCGGTGCGCCCGTTCGTCACTCGTCACGTGGCATTTTTCTCCCCGTCAAGACTCGTACAGCACCTTCGCGTCACAGCCCTCTCGTCCGCGATTAATTAGTAATAATTCTAGAAAAGTGCATAGTGAGTACTAATAAATAAGTTAAATTGTATCTATATCAAACGTGTATAGGCTAATAAATACAAGCAAGTCACCACCTGCCAACTTCGTTCAAAACAACAGGTGTGAGTTGAATAATCTCCTAGAAAAACAACGGCCCATATCTTGAAGTAAAATAATCATAACAACAAGTAGAAGGTGAATGACCATGAGGTAATTAAATTGCCTGGAAGTAAACAACAACATCACGTACGAGTTGACTGACCTCGGAGAAAAACAACTGCCATTATGGCCTATAAAAACCCAGTATTCGGAGGTACGTCGCTCATTCCCGCTTGAGGCCCTGCCCAAGTAACATCTGAACCGAGACGCTCTTTTCACCTTGAAAATCAACCACCATTATTTATTTATATTTACAATCTACCCGGACCTGCTCTCCTCACCAAGTGAGAAATCTTCACTCCACCCAGCCTACCCACGAGCTTGCAGCAACCGGTCCGACCCGAAAGCCGTCCCCGGATATGCCGCAACCTGAGCCCGACAGCCATCCAGCCTACCTACGAGCTTGCAGCGACCGGTCCGACCCTAATGCCGTCCCCGGATATGCCACAACCTGAGCCCGACAGTCACCCAACCTACCCACGAGCTTGCAGCGACCAGTCCGACCCTAATACCGTCCCCGGATATGCCGCAACCCGAGCCCACCAACCACCCAGTCTACACACGAGCTTGCAGCGACCAGTCCGACCCAAATGTCGTCCTGGATACGCAGCAAACCTCGCTCATATGACAGCTGACACCACCTCGAGCGATCGACCATACTGGCCGGTGCTACAGATCAAGTACGCTCCGGGCGACGACATCCCCACTTGGAAACTACCAAACACCTTTCCCAGGAGGACTAGCGAATCACAATAGTGATGCATCCCTGTGTGCCGGTGCCTAAATATTTACACTCCCTTGTGCGGGCCTATACGTCTCGTACAATAACTAAACTTTTTCATTACTCAACATCTCTCCTCAATCTCCAACTATTAGATCTTCAGGATATTATAGGGGGCATTTCGAAGCGATATACCTCTGCCCTTATAGGAAAAGGGAACAAATGGTTGCCTTTTTACCATTTTAACACAATCGCCGTAAAAAGTTATAAAAATAAAATGTGAGCAGCGATCGGCATATAAAAAAACTTACTCCTGTGCGGGAAGGGATAAAGGGAATGAAAACAAAAACGAGTTCTGAGTTCGAGAAGTATGCAAAGCCGTCCCCGTCTAAAAATATGAAATTTTATTGAAACAAAGGACATATATGGTAATACGACACGATTCAGTGTGTGGAAAACGAGGAAAGGACAAAAAGATAAGTGAACTTATTTCGGTAGAGCATTTTGTGACTCATCTTGTTCCTTCCGCACATATCTTTATTCGTAGAGGAATGAAGGATAAGACAAGAAGCTCAAAGGTTAGATTATTTGCCAGGTTGATAAAAGAACCAGCTTCGTGGCACGAATGAATACTATTTTTAAATGAGTAGTTAAGTATTATATTTGCAAATTTAAATTAATGCTTAACCTAATGAACTGGGTAAATCTGCCATTGCACTAAAGAGGTATATTAAAGTGTTCTCACATAATTGTTTGAAGTTTGTCCTTAAATAGAACGCATAAATAGATAACAAGCCACATATTATAAGCACTCCGTGCATCTCTCCTGACCCGAACCGCGGATTAACGGTGCTCACACAGCTGTCAACAAATACCTAGCATTCATGTGGGACAATATGTACGATCGTAATTAATACACTTCGTGCGGGTGAAAACAAGCGAACTTCCCGTTCGAAAAAATTGATTTCAACTTTGAAAATAAGGCATATATGTGATTTTTTTACGTAATACTCACCACACCCCAGCTATAAAATAGTAGTCTGAAATTAAAGCGTACTTTGTAATACGACTCCACAAACTGAAGTTAAAGTCGGTATTGGGACATATTATATATGATGCTATCTGTAAAAAAATGTACGCACTCGTATTTTAATCATTACAAAAATAATAACAATTTGGATGTCTGAAATGTTATTATTAATAAGTGTCACAAGTGAAAGGATTTATTACCCGTTCTACGGGGTTCAACATTCATATAAAATTTCAAGGATAGCAATGGCTTTCCCGCCATTAAAGTTAAATGAAAAGTGATACGCGTTTACAGATGGCGCAAAATCAAACATTAAAAAAAAACACTTTAAGCACTTAATACTTTTAAATATTGAGATGGATTGTTTGTTGGCGGGTGTAAATAAGGAATATGAAATGGATATTTTATGAAAAATCACCCCAATGATTTATCTGAAATTATTTACGAGCGAAAAATGTTACATTTCCTGTGAATAAAATTATTTTACATTCTATGAAATACATACTAAAATGTCTAGAAAAAAAAGTGCAGTTTGAAAACCAGTGAAGGCCTTTTTGAAAATTTTACATAATGTTTCAATGTATTTCATATAGAACTTAAAAGTTTATTGTTTAAGAACTATTTTCATTGGAAATCTTAGACATATTCCGAACTACCCGTATAGAAATACATACATATAAATCATTCCGAGTATTACTTACGATAGCAGACTTCAAAATGTGTATTTTTGAGTGCTGGTTTTTAATAGGGTTGTGGGAATAAAAGAGAAAAATTATTTCATTTATTAAAAAAATATATATATATTTATTTAAGTTTTTAATCCAAGAGGACTGGGTGGATAGTGCAAACCCAGTCTGCCGTATTACCTGAAATATATTCAAGTATAAATAGAAAAATGAATATAGTAAAATAGGTAAAATAATAATAGAGTTAATAATAACAGAATATATTAAATTAATTTAATTTAAGGGAAATATTACTTTTTAAAGCTTAAAGGCTTCCATCGTATTATTAATTATTAAAGAAATAAATATAAATGGGCACCTACTACTCTAGACACCATCTTGTTCGTGATTTAGACCGGATCGACGCTTCGCTTACAAACATAAGACGACCTCCGTGGTCGAGGGGTAAGACTCTCGACTACGAATTCGAAGGTCGCGGGTTCAAATCCCAGCGTGCGCAAGTAAATTTTATTTAATTAATTTGTGCTGTTTGACAATTAATCAATTTAAAAATAATATGTAGTATATTTGAGCACGTTCCAGAGCGGAAGATACTCTCAGTATCGCTCTGGTGAAATACCACCATTCAGAATTGAAACGTTGCTTGAAATGGCTTTTAGCCGTGTTTGGTGAACAGATCTGAATAGCCAGGTATTTCCCCACCTTCTTCCTTTTCTCCTTCCCTTCCCCAATACCACACAACATTCCCCAATTGGGGATGCCAGAGTCTCACTGGCTCCAGACGGTTGGGAGCAGTTGGGTATTTATGCGGTATTTATATTTAAAAAAAAAAATAAGATGGATGCCATCGCCTATCAGGAAAAATAAATTGAAACAATGTAAGTAACTTCAAAAAATATATTGTGATTGACAAAAACGACAGTATGAAAGGGTGCTTCGGTAGCACAGTGGTAGAGCGTCCGTCCGGCAAGCGAATTTAGATATTTTAAGGTGTTTGACGAATTTCACCAGATGAGGGGAAAATTGGGACATCTTCGGGCACACACAAATGCCCACAAAACGCTTATATCAATTTATCTTTCATCCCCATGAATATACGTACAATAATTTGAAAGTATTTATAGGATGGTTTATTTTGATATCGGATCCATCATCTAGTAGTATGGCCAGCGGGTTTATATATTTGCTTTATCTGGGGCGCGTCCAGACCCGATTCGATCCCGATATACTCGTACATCGTTAGAAAACCACCCTCGGGAGCCGCTTTGGGAAACTTGAGCAACTCAACGCAAAAGGACACACCAATGGGAGTGTTCTTATTGCTGCTCGTGGTAGTCTTACAAGGCGATATTACTGAAAGTAGACTGGGTGGCGAAACAACAATTATAAAATAACATCAATTTCAAATCTTATCCGCATCTTTCATCTTCTCCTTCACAATAACTTGTAACATGAACACGAACAAAGCCCTCAAATGGCAGTTGTGCTGTATCACTATTTTTAACATATTTATTGCCGTATATTATAACGTATTTACAACTATCATGATAACGGCACGAGCCTTGAATGGTGGTCCAGAAAACTCGATAAAATCACGTAAAAAGGTTCAATAACGTTTTTTTAAACGTATCGAGAAATATTGTATCTGATCATTGCCCTACGTGAGACGATGGGTACATAATTGTTTTAACACTTTTACCGACCGCACAATTTCGCCTAAAACTTACGCCTGATACCGAATGTTTTTGGCACAAATTACCTAAAAACAACAGATTTCGTAAATTTAGCATAACTTTTAAGCCCTTTAACCAATGTGGAGAATCCAGTCTAAAAAAAATTATATAAAAATGTTGGAAACCCCAGTGACAAAAAAATTTCAAATTTTGAGATTTTCATTGTTTCATAATCTAAAGTATGAGTAGATATTTTGGGGATTTTATTTCTTTCTAAATGTTTAGTTTTAGCCTTTTTAGATTTTAATGCATAAAAAGATTGATTACCCCTGTTGCGGCTCTTTTCAAAATTTAAATATTGTTGGGAATCTATATTTAAATTTTTATCAAAATCAGTAAATTAAAGGTAAAGCTATTCTATTCATCTTTCCTCCCGATTAGCCGCGCATTCCGGCCGAAGACCATCTCCCCGATACGTCTTGAATAGAGATTATTTAATAAAAGGTCCCGAAATAGTCATTACGCAGATTACAGTCGGAGATCAAATCGCTCTCAATTTGCGTGGGAATTAGTCCTTTCCCCCTTGTGGCGATGGGAGATAAGGGAGGGGATGTGTTGGGGTTAGCGGGTGAACCACCTCCCACCTAGTCCAACTGTGAGGTAGAGCGGATAGAGGTAGGTGGGCAGGTACACATGCTGCGGTGCAATCGCAATCTGAATGCATGATGAGGCATTTCATGCACACGAGTATGTGCATAAATAGTAAACATACAAATATATACACCATAAGGAAATCTGATATGATACTTGATTGATGTTGATTTATAGACAATATTATTGATCCTTTTAATTATACTATGATATTGAGGTTCTCAGTATCGCCCTGGCGGGAGACTACCAGTCAGAAACGAAAAGTTTAATTAAGTGAATTTGGCTTCGATTAGTAACAAGACTGATTACTAGACATCGGATTATAAATATGAATTTACGTAATTAAGTTAAGCTGAAGGGACTGCGACCCTCGTGGCCGTTATATTCCCAATTTAACTATTAGATAATTAACTGAAAATTTAACATTCTATTTTATTGGAATAACTTATTGAAGCTTATAAACCTGATGGTGATATTTTGTAGATCTACAAAAAGCATACGACCGAGTTGACAGAAAAAAGTTATGGAAGGTGTTATCCAAGTATGAGGTGAATTCGAATCTTATACAGGCAATTGCGTCTCAGTACGAGGAAAGCGTTGCATGTGTTAAAGTAAACGGTGATTTTATGGGGTGGTTTGACATCACAAAAGGTGTTAAGCAAGGCTACGTACTGTCATCGTGGTTATTCAATCTATACATGGATAATTGTATGCAAGAATTGAAAGGGGTGGGCTTTGGCGCGAAAATGAGTAATCTGCAAGTATGTTGCCTGTTGTATGCTGATTGCTAACAGTATGAAAGATTTACAGTTCCTCGTATCTAGGATGAACGAAGTATGTATGAAAAATGAGCTAATGATAATAATAATAATAATAATACTTGGAAGATTTATATAGCGCCGTTTTTGTGAAAAATCACCTCAAGGGCGCTGAAATGAATGTAAGTAAGTCTAAAGTCATGGTGTTTGAAAGAGAGTACGAAAACGGTGTACAATAACACCGCTGTACAGAATACCGCTATTAAATTCACTCCCGTTTAAAACAATATAAATAAATATTTTTCACATATTTGTGTAAAAATAATACTATAACATACGTGCAATTACATTATCAGTGCAATAAAGAAGTTTCGAGATATTTCAAAGTCTCAATGTGAACCTAAATCTAAATTTTAAAATCTGATTTACTCGCAAAATAATTGATAACTCGCCGATCACTCAGTCCGAACACTGTCAGTGTGTGTGTGCATGTGCGTCTGCGTGTAAGCCGACTCTACGTTGCAAGCATCGAACATTAGTTCGCCTATACGACGCAGGGCCGCTAAACCTTTTCGGACCGCATCTCGCAGAAATAAGATGGACACCTGTGATACCTATTCTTTTATCACTTTGGCAAATAATATTATACATACTTTAAATACTACTATAATGGATCCAACAAACAAATTCAACAAAGAACAAATGGGAAAATTGACACCCAAACTCTCGGAACTACTGGGAAATATAAGCCTAGTTGCAGCTAAAATGGGCTTTTTAGAAGGTGAACTTAAGACTTATCAACGTATCTCGGAGAACCAGCCTCTCCAGCCTCCGCCCCAGTCCCTGCCAAATAATGCCAATCATGGGGTACAAATAGCACAAATGTGCGAAGCAGCCGACAAGTTAGAGGAAAGAAAGGTGAGAGCAAACAATTTAATCATTACAAATGTACCCGAAAGCACATTGGTGAATCAATTGGACCGAGTCAATCAGGACAAACTGGAAATAATAAAAAATACTTACCAAAATCGACAACACGCTTGTCGAAAACTCTGTAAACGTTTTCCGTATTGGCGTGGTAAAACCAAATAAAATCAGACTACTGAAAGTTATACTCAACAATCCGTCGCAAGTCTTAAATATATTGCGTAGAAAAAACTTAACATTGTCAAATACTGAATATAAAATTTTTTCCGACCAAACTCCGTTACAAGGGCATTATCTTTATGATCTCAGACAATCCCTGGCAAAACGGACCCTGGAAGGGGAAGTAGGACTGACAATAAAATTTATTAATAACAAACCATCGATAATCAAAAATGTCTCAAAAAACCTAATCCCATAAATGGATGCTGCCCAAGTGGCCGAAAATGCCGGACCAAATGCCCTGAAAAAATAAAAATCTACTACCAAAATACAAGAGGACTTCGTACGAAACTACGTGATCTTAAAACAGCAGTACCTTTACACAGACATAATATATTCATCCTTACTGAAACTTGGCTCGCCCCAGAAATAAAGTCTCCAGAACTTGGTTTTACGAACCACAAGATATTTCGGTGCGACAGAAACTCAAAATCTAGTACAAAAATCAAGAGGAGGCGGAGTTCTGATAGCAACTAAGGAAACTTTATCAGTAAAAAAACTAAACACACAAAATAGCTCGCTGGAGCAATTATTTGTGCAAATTATTACCCCCATGGAAAAAATCATCATTGGAACTATATACATACCGCCAAACTCTGATATTCAAACATACAAGAAACACTGTGAAGACATTGAATTTCTCACTTCAAAACATCCTACATCTAAAATTATTATCGTCGGTGATTACAATCTTCCCAATTTGAAATGGAATTTTAGTGACAATGGCTATATTATAAATGAAAGTTGTAATGACCCAGCACGTGAAGTGATAGATACGATAAACTATTTGAATTTACATCAACATAATTTTGTGTACAATACATGTGACCGCCTTTTAGATCTAGCTCTCTCTAACTGCTCTAAACTGTGTGTTGAAAAGTCGAACGATCCGCTCATATCGGTGGATAGTCATCATCCTCCCCTACACATTACAGTTAATATGTACATATACAAACCCACATTGAAACAAACAACACTCAACTTCAAAAACGCCGATTACGATTCTATTAATTACCAGTTCAGTAATACTGATTGGACTTTCTTGACTGATGATAGTAATATCGAACAAACCTTAGAAAAACTTTATCAAACATGTTCCAACAATATAAAATATTATGTACCATCGTATGCACCAAAACACAGAACATATCCAATTTGGTTCTCCACGGACCTTATATTACTGCTCAAACAAAAAAAACAGTTACACAAATTTTTTAAACTTACACACCTAATCGATGACTACTCAAACTTTTCTGCAACAAGAAAAAAATGTTAAATACTATCCAAACTGTGCTATAAAGCACACACCACCTCCATTGAGAAAAATGCACTGGAGTCAAAAAACCTGTGGAATTTTGTCAAAAAATTAAACAATGAAAGCTCAGACTACCCCCCTACAGTGCACTATGATGGCAAAATAGCTAATAGCACCATCGACATTGTTAATTTGTTTGCGGATCATTTCCAAAGCGTGTACGAAGACGAAATATCTGAAAATAAAATACCATCATATACATATCATAACACGTTACATTTACAGAACTACCACATTACACGGGAATCTTGCCTAAATAAAATACCTTCCCTTGACCCCAACAAATCTGCAGGCCCAGATAACATTCCGCCAATATTTTTTAAACAATGCGCATCTACAATATCAAGTCCACTTACCTTATTATTTAACAATTTACTTTCTTCTTGACATTTTCCAACTCGTTGGAAATCTAGTTATATTACCCCAATTTTCAAAAAAGGTGATAACACAGACATAAAAAAACTATCGTCCTATATGTATACAATCAGCACTCCCAAAATTTTTTGAATCCCTTGTTCTCGACTTAATTTATCCATCAATACTCAAAGTAATTGATAAAAAACAACACGGGTTCGTCAGTGGAAGATCAACTACTACTAATCTATTACTTTACCAAAACTATATTACGGAATCCTTCACTAATAAAAAACAAGTTGACAGTATCTATACAGACTTTTAAAAAGCTTTCGATAAAGTATCCCAGTAAATTATATGCACTAGGACTGAGAGGCAACATGTTGGATTGGTTCTCAAGTTACTTATCTAACAGAATCTTGTTCGTCAAAATTAAGTCTTTAAAATCTAAGGTACTTAATGCAACTAGTAGTCTGCCGCAAGGAAGTCATCTCGGTCCCATTCTATTCCTAATATTCATTAATGACATAATAACTTGTTTCGACGATGTAGAAGTTCTACTTTTTGCCGATGTTATTAAACTATACAAAGAAATATCAAATATTAGCGACTGCATAATCTTACAATTAAACATCGATAAATTACATAATTGGTGTATCACTAATAACTTATTTCTCAACGTTGATAAATGCAAGACACTGACATTTTGTCGAATCAAAACCCCGTTATCATTTAACTACGCTATAGATAACAAAATCTTGGAAAAAGTCAACGAAATTAGTGATCTCGGAGTTTTGTTTGATACACAATTAAATTTTGTAAATCACATACAACAAATAACTAATAAAGGTATGAATACATTGGGATTTATAATTAGAACTATCAAAGACTTTGATTCGCTGGAAGTTGTAAAAATCGTATATTTGTCACTAGTGCGCAGCATATTAGAATACAATTCAATAGTGTGGTCCCCATACTATATCATTCATTTAAAAAATATTGAACGCGTGAAGCGCAAATTTTTACGTTTTATTAACTTCAAACTACACATACCACTACAACACATAAAGTATACATTCCTGCTAAATACACTCAAAATACATACTTTAGAAAACAGAAGAAAAATAACAGACTTAACTTTTTCATTTAAAATTATTTATTGTGTATTAGACTGTTGTGAACTCCTGCAACTAATCAATTTCAAAGTACCTCATCGACAAACTCGGCAAAATATGTTATTCTGTAACAATAATTCTGGGACGAACTACCAAATGCACGCACCCATTTCTCGTCTACATATACTTGGAAATAAATTCACCTCTGCTGTAGATATATTTAACATAAGTTTACCCATGTTTAAAAGATACCTGAACGATATTTTTATGTTGCAACAATTATAAGAGCATCGTATAAGAGCTATTGTTTAATTATTATTTTTTTATATATATTATCTTTGTACTCATCTACAATCCAAAAACTTGTTCCTCTTTTTTTCTTTATATGTATCATATATTATGCACTTGTGTATTATGTATTATGTAGATCAGGCTATTACTATTTTTATTTTTAAAAAAAAGTAGAATCTACAAATCAAAAACCTTTCCCTTTGTAACTTCTCTGTGGCATGCACTTATACATTATTATACCTTCATATATATTATAAATATGTAACACTTATATACCAACTATGCATCACGTTATTTTTTTTAAAGTTCTGTACACATAATCATTTTAATGTTAAAATATGTAAAAGCCCTTTGGGGCGTTAATGAATGAATAAATAAAATAAAATAAAAATAAATAAATAAATATAGTTGTGAATGATGAATACTTGGAGCAGGTCGATGAGTTTGTATATTTGGGAAGTATGTTTGCAAGTGATGGAAAGATTGATAGGGATATTAAAATAAGGGTGAATGCAGGAAACTCCATTAACGGAGGACTGAATGCAGTTGGAGATAGCAAAAAGTTGTCCAAAGAAGCGAAGCTAGCAGTCCACAATGGAGTGCTGATACCAACCCTGATGTATGGTAGTGAGGCATGGAACTGGCAGAGGAAGGATGAAAGTTGACTGAATGCTCTAGAAATAAGATCTCTGAGACGAATGTGTGGTAAAACCATGTATGATCGTGTGAAAAATGATGAGATTCGTAAATAATGCAAGGCTGATGCATGCGTAATGAGCTAGATCAACAAAGGGACGCTTAGATGGTTCGGTCATGTAGAGCGAATGAAAGAAAAAAGGAGTGTAAGGAGAATATAGGAAGCGAATGTAAATGGAAGAAGAAGCCGGGGACGCCCGAGGAAGGCATGGCAGGATCAAATTAATCAAATACTTGAGTCGGGCCATGTCAGAAGTAGAAATAATAGAAGAAAATGTATGAGACGATGTATGAATGTGAATGAAGCAAGAAATGTATGCCAAGATCGAGTTGTTTGTCAGTCCGTCCTCTCTGCCCACCCCTGCGGTGAAACGGTGTGATGGTTAGTTAGTTAGTGATATTTAATCATTGAAGATAAAGAGAAGATACAGAAAACGGAGAGGTCCTGGATTCAAGTCCCAGATGCGACCGTTACCTTTTTGTTTTCCGTGTCTTTTCTGTTTCATATTTTGTTTGAGATTTGTTAATATTATCTGTAAATTTAAAAGGTATTTATCCAATAATTGAATTAGCAATATAACGGTCATAAGCGTCATAGTCTCGTAAGCTAACATACGAAAATGCATCTAATCCTATGTTTTATCATGACGTTCTCAACTCTATCTTTCTACTTTCGGATGCGAATTTCCTTTCACCACTAAGTTTCCCAACAGGGGATACAATACAAAAATACAAACAAAAAATACAATAACGGTAAAACATTACTTACTTAGTGAAAAGGAATTACCTAGGAAGGCCACGGACGTTCATGATGCTAAATAGAAGTTTATGGAAAAACTAATGTTCAAATACACAAGTTTTAAAAGATTCTCTTGTTCTTCATAACCATCCAACAAATTCAATCGTATATTATTGTTGGGGCAACCAACTGAGAGGGGAAAAGACTTTCTGAGGAAAAGTTTAGCGGTTGAGCTTTTCTTATGATAAGTTCCGCGGTCTCGGGGGAGGAGAGTGTCGCATTGTCCTGCCGGGGTCGGGGCTCCACCTCACCAACTATGACTCTTAGCGGTGCTTCTCGAATTGTTACTATAATAATATTTGGATGATTTGTTTAGCGCCGTTTTTGTGAAAAATTACCTCAAGGGCACTGTACAAATACTACTTGCTAGGGTTTTCTTATTATGTTCTATGGCCCACTAAATCTTTTTTTAATGAACCACCTAAACGGAATCAAGCGAAAGAAGTATACAAGGGATGTAAGAAAAAACGTCTGGAAGAGGAAGAAGGAATCAAAATGACAAAGCACTTCCGAGGAAACATTTAACTGTTTCGGAAGGAGGTCAATAAGTCCCGGAATGGTCCAGAAAGCGGATGTATGAAAGTGATAAAATCGAAAGATCGAAAAATGTTAACGAATGAGAAAGAAATAAAAGGGAGTGGATGATATACTTTGAAGAGATCATTGAAAGCAACCCGAGTGATAGTTATTTCAGTGGCGAATCAGGTGTGATGATGGGGTGAATGTTAACAAAATCAGCATGGACGAAATAAAAAAACTTTTTAACCAGTATTTAGAGGAGGGTTACACGCCATTAGATTGGAGGAGGGCTGTGATGATTTAAAAAAATATATGAATACCAACTCTGATGTATGGCAGTGAGGCATGAAATTGGCAGAGGAAGGATGAAAGTAAACTGAATGCAATAGAAATGAGATCTCCGAGGCGAATGTGTGGTAAAACCACGTATGAACGTGAATGAAGCAAGAAGTGTATTCCAAGATCGAGTTGTTTAGCGGTTCGTCCTTTCTGCCTACCCCTGCGGAAAAACGGCGTGATGGTTAGTTAGTTAGTTTTATTGAATTTTTAGACATGTTGACCGGATTAGGTTTTTTTTTATATTAGTCCACAGGGAGGCCGTGGGGAAAATAATTTCCCCCCAGGGCCTATGTCATCTTTGATGATGCTGTATGGAGGAGTATGTAATAAGAATGCATAGTATCTGTAGGCGTAGTTTGAAGTTAATAAAACGTAAAAATTTACGCTACATACGTTCAGTATTTCTTAGATGAATAAGATATTATGGTAACCATGCTATTGAATTGTATTGTAAACAGCTGTCTACTAATTATACCGATAACTTAATATCCTTTTGTCTGTGCCTTGCGGGAGGCACATTTGTGACGTATTAATTATACCGATAACTTAATATCCTTTCGTTAGGCTTGTCTCTGCCTTGCGGGAGGCACATTTGTGACGTATTAATTATACCGATAACTTGATACCCTTTCGTTAGGCTTGCCTCTACCTTGCGGGAGGCACATCTGTGATGTATTAATTATACCGATAACTTGATATCCTTTCGTTAGGCTTGTCTCTGCCTTGCGGGAGGCACATTTGTGACGTATTAATTATACCGATAACTTTATATCCTCTCGTTCGGCTTGTCTCTGCCTTGCGGGAGGCACATTTGTGACGTATTATTTATACCGATAACTCGATACCCTTTCGTTAGGCTTGTCTCTGCCTTGCGGGAGGCACATTTGTGATGTATTAATTATACCGATAACTTGATATCCTTTCGTTAGGCTTGTCTCTGCCTTGCGGGAGGCACATTTGTGACGTATTAATTATACGGATAACTTTTTATCCTCTCGTTCGGCTTGTCTCTGCCTTGCGGGAGGCACATTTGTGACGTATTAATTATACCGATAACTTGATACCCTTTCGTTAGGCTTGTCTCTGCCTTGCGGGAGGCACATTTGTGATGTATTAATTATACCGATAACTTGATATCCTTTCGTTAGGCTTGTCTCTGCCTTGCGGGAGGCACATTTGTGACGTATTAATTATACCGATAACTTTATATCCTCTCGTTCGGCTTGTCTCTGCCTTGCGGGAGGCACATTTGTGACAAATCAAGTGTTTTACAAAGTTACAGTGTTTCAACAATAAGTTGATGCCGTTCTGACAAAACTATGAATAATTGCCATTACCATATAAATTCGGGGCACGTCTGCAATCTGTAAAAAAATCCTGTTGGTGTATTATTATTTTATTATGCTAACACTCGGATTAATCACAAAAAGTCAATTAAGTCAATTAGTATTAACAATTTATTTTTTTATTTGAAAAAAGCTTCTACACGTTTATTCATATTTATTTAGTACTAGCTTCAGTACCCGGTGTTGCCGGTGTTATTAATAGTTTAGGGAACAGTTTTATAATCCCTATCCATAATCCTACCCTACCCCTACTCCTACTCCTACTCACACTCTAACTTCAACTTCAACTTCTAGTTCAACTCCAACTCCTACTCCTACTCCTACTCCTACTCCTAACCCTACTTCTACTCCTTACCCCTACCCCTACACCAACCCAGTAATTTTCCTCTTATTTTGAACGTCAAGTGTGCAAAATTTCGTCAAAAAGTACCAAAATTTGGCTTTAAGGGTGGGAAAAGGGAATGGGGGTGGCTTGTCGAAATCCCATGTAGACAGTGACCTTCCGCTTGTTTTGTAGGTCAAGTTTGCAAGTGATTTACGTTATGTTTTCAAAATTATTATTTGAATTTGTAATTATATTTTATTTTTAGTAACGCTAACCAATTTATGATACAAAAAAATCTTATATATTTACTTTTAAAGCAATTATCTCACAACACTGTTTTCGAATAGCTAAAATATTTCTTTAGGGACGGGGACGGTGTATTTAACGAAGTTTGAAAATTAACTTTATAAAAGTAATAATGAATTGTGGGGTGACATTTTAAAACGTCACCTAATAAATAAACATTACGAGAAAATTAATGAAAGCTTTAAATAAAAAGTCATTTGTTTTCAAATTATAATTTGAAAACAAAGAGGAATGCCAGCGTGGATTCTCCAAATAAATGGACCGTAATAACGAAACTACAAAAGCTTTTTAATTATGATTGAAAACTTAATGGAAATATTAATAGATTTCTAGAGAAGGAAAAGGCTGACAGCGACCATTCTGGTATAATTAGCGGGACCTTTACATAAGGATATATTATATTGAAGACGCAGTATGAAGAAGTATCGATGTAATCGATGATTAAAACATATTTGAATTCATACATTAATTTAGTTATCACAAGAAATATATTTATGTATATATATTTACTTGTTCGGTCGACAATACATGTTTAAAGAAATAATAATAAATATATAAAACAATTCGTTAAACAATATTAATTTCACGATTAAAGAAAACAAGACATATATTATGGTAATACTCGTATATATTTTAAAAATAAAGACACGTAAATTGTGTAAATCAACTTCGGTAGATTTTTTTACTGCTTTGGTGTTTCTTTTGGGGAGTACTTAATCGGGTACTGTTTTCCTCGGAAGTCTTTATTATCTTATTTGTCATTGACACGTTTGCACAGTCACACCGTACGCTTCCGCAGTCTTATAAATCATGTGGTAACAATGAAATAATCAATTGACACTTTTTTTTTTGTCAAAGATTTTTACGGAAACTGAAAATTATTTTGATTTTTATTTGAGACCTTGAGTCGTGTTGCGATTCT
The DNA here is from genome assembly GCA_022606495.2 of Halesus radiatus. Classification (NCBI taxonomy): domain Eukaryota; kingdom Metazoa; phylum Arthropoda; class Insecta; order Trichoptera; family Limnephilidae; genus Halesus; species Halesus radiatus. The sequence goes on from JAHDVE020001173.1 coordinate 232,046, forward strand.
TCTTTATTGAGCCATCATCGCGCGCTGTCGCCGAATCGAAAAATCTCAATTTCACAAATAACAATATATAATAATTCGAAAAAGGACTTTCCGAGAACCAGAATGAATAAAAAAACAATTATAATATTACTTCAAGTATTACAAAAATTCCAAAATTCTAAATTTGATGGTCACATTACTGACATTTCAGCAAAATGTTACTTGAATACCAACTTAAAAACTACAATTTACCGTATTTAACGACGTCAGTGGTAGAAATGATCCACCAAAAACCATTTTTGCCACTTTACTTCCCGTGTTGAAAATACGGCAAAACAATCATAACAACCTGTTGTGTTTCACTTTTCAACAATTTATTCATTAAAGAATTAATTTTTCTAAATTTCCCATCTACTGGAAATCCAGCTTTATTATCCCTATATTTAAAAAAGGTGACGAGACTAACATTTCAAACTATCGACCAATATGCATACAATCTGTATTACCCAAAATCTTTGAATCTCTGATTCTGGATGAAATATAACCCACACTAATAGAAGTAATAAATGACCAACAACATGGCTTCATCAAAGGTAGATCAACTACAACAAATTTATTACTTTTTCAAAACTATATATTGGAGGCATTTGCAAAAAATAAACAAGTTGACTGTATATACACTGATTTCTCGAAGGCTTTTGATAAAGTATCTCACAAAGTACTGATCCGGAAATTTCATGCCCTGGGAATTGGAGGAAATATTTTAAAGTTGTTAAGTAGTTACTTATCAGATAGAACCTTGTTTGTTAAAATAAAATCTTTTATATCCAAATCGTTTTCCGCTACTATTGGCGTACCGCAAGGTAGTCACCTTGGTCCGGTTTTATTTCTTGTCTTTATAAACGACATAGTCAACGGCTTTAAAGGTGTCAAAGTTTTGCAATTCGCCGACGATATTAAATTATATAGAGAAATAACTGGTTCAAACCACTGTCAAATTCTTCAGTTTAATATTGACATGCTAAATAACTGGTGCTCACAAAACAATTTATATCAAAATGTTGAAAAATGTAAAACTCTAACCTTTTTCGAGAAAAAAAAACGTCTGTCTTTTTTGACTATTCAATAAATCAAATAAATCTACAAAGAGTTACAGAAATGAGAGATCTCGGCATTATAATGGATGAGAAACTAAATTTCAATGCTCACATTCAACAAATTGTAAATAAAGGTATGAAAACTTTAGGATTTATATTAAGAACAATAAAAAAATTTCAATCGTTACAAGTAATAAAATTATTGTACATATCCCCAGTTAGAAGTCTAATTGAACATAATTCCATAGTGTGGTCGCCTTTCTACAAAATACATATCACAATGTAGAAAGAATTCAAAGAAAATTTTTGCGTTTCATAAATTTTAAAGTAAACATACCTTTAGAGCACATAAATTACCCATCGTTAATGAATATTTTAAAAATTCCAACATTAGAAAACACGGAAAATTAACGACCTAACCTTTTTAATAAAATTGTTAAACTGTAATTTAAATTGTTCTGAACTCCTGCATTTAATAAACTTGTTCATACCCAATCGAACTACAAGGCAGACATTAACTTTCTACATAACTATATCGCGTTCTAACTATAGTTTGAATTCACCAATTCAACGCGTACACAGTCTTGGTAACAAATACTTAAATGATATGGATGTATTTGACAATAATCTAAACTTGACAAATTTCAAAAGAAGGATGAATGATTTGTTTCTGCCTAGTTTATAAATTATTGTTAACTACAACTTTTTACATTATTTCCTTATTTGTTATTAATGTCAGTGTTGACTTGGTGGATATTGCATTTGTTATTTTTTCTGTTACTGTGTATTTTTAGTTTTTGGTGCAGTTTTTTTTTCTTTCTTTTCTTTTTTTAGTTTTGGTGCAGTTTTTTTATTTTTCAAATGTAACTTAACTGCTTTTCATGTGTAACTTAACTTTAGTGCAAGTTTTCTATTTTATATTTTTCTTATGTAATTTTAAAATGATGTATCTGTATAAAAAAGCCATATGAGCGTTTAAAAAATAAATAAATACTGTAATGTGTTTTGCACCTGTGTGACTATTATAAGTAACTAAATATGTAAAAGCCCATATAGGGCGTATATAATATAATAAATAAATAAATCGCAATGACATTTGGAATACAGTGTTACAAGTTTAGAAAGAAGTCAAACGATCCCGTGCAGGTACTAAGTACATAGTAATGTTTATAGCAGTATTATATTATTTTCACGGTAAACTTATTAATGAGTAAGTAAGTGATTAATGTTAAATTTCTACATCATTGGGTGCAAAAGTAAAAACAATTGTGTGCGTTTAATGGTTAAAGTTTTTATTTTATTTTTACAACTGCAATACCATATAAGTTCTACGATTCTAAAGAAACATAAGTTCACAAAATTTCCATGGGAATTTGATTAAAGAAATTTGACATTCTAGTATCTTATTTCTTTTTCGTTTTCATAGAATATGGGTGAGAAGGAAAGCGTTTTAGGACGATCGTCGACGACATAGAGACGATCTAATAATAATAATAATAATAATAATATTGGCTGAAGATCTTCTCGTCAAATGTTTTTTTCCTATTGCGCCTTTCTCGGCAGCCACGAAATCTAATTTTACGGATTGCGGTTATGGTACAACGTTCAAGGTTATACGATATCTTTGCAGCTATTAAAGGTTCCAAAATAATACATTCACCATTAAGTTTGAGTTGTGTAGCCCGGTCGTACGATATTGTTTACAATCACCATAGTTCAAAGAATACAATTTTAAATCATTCACTTCGGTCACTTCACTAGGCTTTTGACAGGCAAGGGTCTTTTAACCAGCACATGTGGCGAACGCCTTCAACCGACGATGCTTTTGGGTTAATTTAGAACAACGTGACAGATTTGAACTTAAAATATTTGGGTTTTTATTTGATTTTTTTATTATAAACTTGATTTAAGCCCGAAACGGCAGCAGTAAAATTATATGATTTTTATAAATGTAACTTATAAATTATTGCGGTTATTTTACGCTATTTTAACACCGGAAAAATTAAGAACTTCCCAATATTTCCCAGATAAACTGGAGCGATTATAAAAAGATGCCGGCACCTACGAGAGCGCCAAGACAATGACACCACCGGCTGGGGCGAGAAATGGACGACACGCTGATGTGCTCTTTCCAGATCCTGAAGCCGGCTGACAAGCGCCACCTGGCGTAAGGGCAGGCCAACACCAAGCGTCCCGTCACACCGCCCAGGGGCGTCACCAACAAAGGCAAAGAAGATGGATCGGTCCCCCCGGCCCCCGTCCTCACCCGCTGCCCAACTTCACATAACTCCTATCATTTGTATTAGCGTCTTGCAATATATCGTAAGGAATAAATACAGTTAGCTTCTTTTTTTTTTCAATTTAACATGTATGAAAACTTAGACCAAGCCGTATTTAGTCTTGATAATTTAACTGCATCTCTTTATATGGTCTATAAATAATGTGTAATGATAGTGTCCAAAAAAAAATAATTAATTAATATAGGAATAATGTAAGAATAGGAAGTAAAATTTGTACAGCGCCCTTGAGGTGATTTTTCACAAAAACGGCGCTATAAAAATCATCCGATTATTATTAATAATAATAATAATAATAATAATAATAATAATAATAATAATAACAATAACAATAACAATAACAATAATAATAAAAATATTTATATAACATCTCTTTATATGGTCCATAAATAATGTGTAATGATATCCTGTCCAAAAAAAAAAAAGTCATAGATGTAATATAGGAATAATGTAAGAATAGGAAGTAAGATTTGTACAGCGCCCTTGAGGTGATTTTTCACAAAAACGGCGCTATAAAAATCATACGATTATTATTATCAATAATAATAATAATAATAATAATAATAATAACAATAACAATAACAATAATAATAATCATATTTATTTGAAACACACATTATTTTACAGAAATATTTAAGAAGGCTTTGACTGTCCAACTAGGAACAAATCCCATTTTAGGACAGTCAAATTGATAAGTTTAGTTCAAATTAATATACATACTCGTATACACGAGAGAATATAAAAGAATCGATAAAAAAAAATGTATGTTGCATTTTTTTTTTAATTTATTGTATTGGATTTGCAGAGTAATGATGAATTACATATGAGATATAAAAGTTTAAAGTATGATATGCATTTTTAATTTAGTGTTGAGTATTAATTAATTACGTACGAGATGTAAAAGTTTAAGTATAAAGTATAGAAGTTTAGAGAATAAAAGTTTAAAGTATGATGTGCATTTTATAAATTTACTGTAGGGAAAGAATGAATTGCATATGAGATGTAAAAGTTTAAAGTAAAAAGAATAAAAGTTTAAAGTATAAAAAACTAAAGTATGATATGCATTTTTTAAATTAGTGTAGAGTAATAATGAATTACAAATGAGATGTACAAGTTTAAAATATAAAGTATAAAAGTTTAAAGAACATAAGTTAAAGGTATGATATTCATTTTTTAATTTAATGTATAGAAATAATGAATTACATATGAGATGTAAAAGTGTAAAGTATGAAGAATAAAAGTTTAAAGTATAAGATACTAAAGTATGATATGCATTTTTTAATTTAGTGTAGAGTAATAATAAATCACAATTGAGATGTACAAGTTTAAAATATAAAGTATAAAAGTTTAAAAAATAAAAGATTAAAGTATGTTATGATTTTTTTTTAAATTTAGTGTAGAGTAATGATGAATTACAAATGAGATGTAAAAGTTTAAAGTATACAAGATGATATGCATTTTTTTTTAAATTTAGTGTATAGTAGTAATGAATTACATGTGAAGGTTTTATTAAAATTGTACATACCTATTAATGAGCATATGTTCGCTTTTGACCCTCCCTAAATCGAGATCTATCACTGGGTTCCCTATATAAACAGAACATGATATTATTCAGCAAAGCTTCATACGACAGTCATAGAGCTATATTTGTTAGGTCCAGCAAACTCAACAATCACAACAATAGATACTCAGATTAGCAGTGCACATGACATGTGTGAAATGAAAAAATCTATGTCAATTTTGTGAATATAATACAGGAGTCAAAGTCGTAGCATAGACCACAAATACAAATAGGTAGACCACTAATACCACGGAAGACTGTGATGTGTGGAGAATTGTGATAAAAGAACAGCCATTAACCGAAATCAATCAACTGTGCTTACACATCAGTAGGTAGCTGGATATTTAAATAGAATTCAATTAAAAGGTTTTCGTATGGCGGAGAAGCACTCGAGAAAAAAAAGGATTAATACAAACAACGAAATAGAATCAGGCAGTGTTGAATAAGCCATCAAGAACGATCATCCCACTTCCTCCCCAGTCCACCCACAGCGCACCGGGGAGGAAAAACATTGAGTGGATTTTTATGCCTCGAATTGAATTATGCCCACCATTGTTGTTATAACCCATCTAACTGATCGTATTAACTATTACCCACTCACACGGTAAGGGAAAATACAAAAGTATAATATTCACCTTTAGACAACAGGCAAAACCAATAAAAAAACATTGAGTGGATTTTTATACCTCGGATTGAATTATGCCCACCATTGTTGTTATAACCCATCTAACTGATCGTATTAACTATTACCCACTCACACGGTAAGGGAAAATACAAAAGTATAATATTCACCTTTAGACAACAGGCAAAACCAATAAAAAAGCATTAAGTGGATTTTTATACCTCGGATTGAATTATGCCCACCATTGTTGTTATAACCCATCTAACTGATCGTATTAACTATCACCCACTCACACGGTAAGGGCAAATACAAAAGTATAATATTCACCTTTAGACAACAGGCAAAACCAATAAAAAAACAAAGGCTAAATAAAAAAATACAAATAAAAGCGGTAAAGCGAAACTGACATTTCTTCATTAAACGCAAATTCACTTTATTGCATTATTTTAAATTAAATAATAATATTATTATATTTTGTCTAGGCTTATGTTATTTTATTTATTTATTTTCAGTGTACATTGTATCCTGACGAGGGAACCATTGGTTTCGAAACGTGTATATATGTATTTATAAAACAGTGTTAAAATAATCTTTAATATTCAATGACACCCAGTCTAGAACATTTATTTATTAATTGTGTTCGAGTTTAATTTGTAAAACTCCATTGCAATTTAAAGTTTTTTTTTAATTAATAATAACTATCATTATTTAATTTAAAAAAAACGGTTTCCACAACTTGTTTATAAGTAACACGTTTTTAAATAAACTGTGCTTCACGTCGACTTCTCTTGGTATTCGTTCTACTATACGTGCATCATAGATGTATTGTAGGTATACGAGCATATTACCTTCACCTCCAATGAGGATAGCAAAAATTAACACAAATTTTGACTAACATAAAACATAAAGGTAAGTGGATTGACGCAATATGCCTTTATTCCAGCATTTGAAGTGTTTATACCCAAAATTGTAAACTGATGTTACACCAGCATAATTAATGAACACCAACTGACCCACCGAAGTGAGATTCAGAAGTGTCGCTTTTGGAACCAGTTCAAAAAGCTGCAGGCTCCTTTGTTCATGTGTTATTATATATGATTCTTGCTATGAACTATTTGACTTACAGATAAGAATAATGTACATACTCCAGCTACCAGTCTGGGTAGCCAAATACTATACTACTGTCCAATTTCGAAGCAATTAGTTAATCATATAATACAGATAGTTTCATTCCTATCGCATTCCCTACAGCGAGTCAGTTTTAATTGTTACTCAACAGCCTTATTAGTTTCCAATATTTGGTTAAACAAGGTCGGTTCAGGGTGTAGGCAACTGGAATGTATACGAAGTTTTCGTAATATGAAGCAACCCTAAGCATCAGGGTAACCTTTTAACATTCCAGCCAGAATAACACAAATATTTGATCCTATAAGGCGTATTATTGTGTTTCGAAGTTCCCAATAACTATTATCCAAACTCCGTAAAGGTGGCTAATCCAAGCCTTTCAAGTGAAATTTTAGAACATTATTACACACACTGGAGAAAGTGAAGAGAATAACTTCACTGATAAATCACTTTGTGTATCATAGAAAAGATTGATTCGACAAAAGGGCAGATTGGTTATTCTTCATACTATTTTGTGCAACCTGTTGTTATAATCCAACTACAGGTAAAACTGTTACTCACCACATAACTTATATATAGTCATTGAAGAAGATAATATTAACACATCCCAAATGAAACACGAATCCGAAAAAATAACAGAAAATAAAATAAAAAGATTTCAGTCGCATCTGGGACTCGAACCCAGGACCTCTATCTATCCGGGGCAACCGCTTAACCGAGTTAGCTAATGAGACCAGTTCAATTTACGCCATCTACACCGATATCATACTTCAAGTTCGAGACTTGTTAATATTATCCTCCATTTTAAATCCCATATTATTGGGATGATGATGCTTATGATGATTGCAAAGTTCTTCCCGAACACAATTGCATATTGCAGAATAGAGTCTCCTTCAATGATTAAATATTACAATGAGGTTTACAAACTTCAATAAGTTATAAAATAAATTGAATACTTATATTGTACCTACTTACTTCTTTTATACACTAATTATTATTTATACGCCTTTGTATAACTAACTATGAAATATATGCATCAGCGTGTAAAAGCCCTCTAGGCGTCAATAAATAAATAAATTCAAACCATAAAAAATCTATTTCCAAATAGTACAGAAAAAGGGTTGTCAGAAGCCGCACGTCACGGTGAGAATAATGCATAGATATAACACAGAATCGTAATTGAACTCCAATTAGGAATTATTCAACCTTCGTGACAGAACTACTATCAGTGTACAGTACTCCGGGGGCGCTATTCCCGTTCTTTTTTAAGGAAGATTCCTTACGTTTTTCCTTAGGGTTAAAGACTTCTTGATTAACTGCGGAATTCCCGTGAGTCATGATAAGAAGATCCTAAATAGATTGTCAAGAGATTATTTGAAAACACAAATTGATGAAATATCTTCAAGTGACATAAGATTTTGAACTAAAACCTTTAAAAACAATAACATTATGTAATAATTCATTATAATTCATTTTAATTTTATTTTTAAATACTATAAGTAAGCCTATTAACGAAGAATCACGTTTTATAAAAAGGTACCTACCTCATTAGATAGTAATGACCTTTTTTTGTGCCTAGTTCTAAAAGTGACATTTTAATTTGCGCTTGACGTGAATTGTCAAAGATGTCAACATCTATATAATAATATTTACTAGCTAATTATGTTTACAGTAAATAATAACGTAATTGGTCAAATACTTAATATTGAGTTTTCCCCTTGTTAAAACATAGCAAATATTGAGTTTTTCTCTTGTTAAGACATCGCAAATATTGACATTTTTGATGAATGTCGCTCGCTGAATTTAACTGACAGCTGTCATCCGAGAGAACCGGAACCGCAGTTAAGTAAGAAGGGTTTAACCCTAAGGAGAAAGTTAAGGAATCTTCCTTAAAAAGAACGGGAATAGCGCCCCAGGGTGAGAGACCGACTTAAGCTATGTTCAGGACCAGATCTACTTCCCAAACTGCCTTTGCCCCTACTCCACATCCTTCATCCTCGCTAAGTTGACAATCTAGAGCGGTATCAATAAAAAAATCTAGTAGCTATATAAATAAAGAATCGAAATTCATTCGTCAAAGTTAGAGAACGGATTGAATTTATCGACAGAGGCTAAAATCTGAATGCAAGCATCTAATAAAACTTCCGGGTTGCTCTGTTTTAGTTTATTTGTAATGTCTCACGACAAGAGGTTTGCGTTCTACGAAAATAAATCGAATTTCCTCATGTCAGCATACAAATCAGTTAACACAAAAGTGTACCTACGGTGCATTCGCAAAGATTCGCGGAAGTGAAAACAAAAAGATGAAATGCCAAATAATGCACTTGAGGGGTGTAGGAAATTAGTGCGCTGGCGCTAGACAGGTAGAGGTAGCCACCATGGCTATGAAGCTTTAATGCGAAAACTTCTGCGAGCCCGGACAAAAACTTCCGACGTGTTTACGCAGCTCGGTGGAATATCTGTGGAACACAACTTGGGAACTTGAGGTGCAGCTCGAGTTATTGGATTTTTGCAAGTTTCTATTGACTGTGACGGGGAAGATTTAATCAGCGTTGTGTGGAGAGGATAAACTTCGCATTATTATGTACGGTACAAGACAAGTGAAGGTAAGACGTGTTGTTTGACTTTTGGAGTATATTTTAATTATTTATTGACAAATAAATTTAAAAATCAAAAACATTAGCCATGTAGTGGGGTATACTCGTATGTGGAGTGTTGCGTTTACGTCTCCTTCAAGAGACGTTTTGAATAGTCTCGAGGGTCCCTCATCAGATCAGACGCCCGCGGCAGGCCAAATATTCTTCCCGATGATTAACCCAGCAAGGCTGTCCAAAATAGAAGGCCAAGGCTATTGAACACGGCTCAATTAAGGCGTCATGATAATGGCCGTGGGAACCTTAAATCAAATCAGAATTGTAATATGTCACGACGCACAGTGTTTGATGTTCAGTGTGATGGGGAGACGTTTGTCTGTGGCATTATCTTCACACGTCACCCATCTGATTTCGAATAAGGTCAAGCAAATATTTAGTCAATACACGGTTTGGTTGGGGAACCATCTCACCTGTGGCGTAAGTAGGCTCTATATCGTCCTCGGGCGGCGTGTGTGTGTGTAGCAGAGGAGGCAGGTAGCGCGCGTGGTGCGGGCATACCAGCAGCGGCGGCGGGAAGTCCACGGGCGAATCGGGCCGGCTGAGCGCCTCGGGGAACATGGCCTGCGCCAACGAGGGCGGCGGCGAGTCGTCCAGCGAGCAGGCGGGCAGCTCTGGAGCGGGCGGCGAGGGCGGCGCGGGCGGAGCGGGCGCGGCGGCGCGACGCGGGCTGCGGCCCCGGTCCGGCAGCACGGATGACGCGCTCCAGTAGCCCCACGCCATGGAGAGACTGTATCCGACCGCGACTTGAACACTTCACTCTCTCTTGTGTTGCTCCTTGCGCCTTCTGCTACCCTACCACCGCTGGGTGGTCATGGCAGTGTTGATACACTGTTATTTTATGTTACAATAATAATACTGCTTAATTACAATTATTTGTAAGTGAGCTTTTATATTTAAGGTGTATTACATTTATTTAAAGGTTAATTTAGAATTCGCGCTATCACTTTATATTACACTTAAATTAATTTGATTTGTCACAAAAATATGCAATTCTTGTAATTTTCTTATTCAACCTAAAGAAAATCGTAGAAACTTATTATTTTTAAAGCCACCCGTTAGTCTAGCCGCCAGCGGTAGTGTGACTTACGTAACGAAAATGAAACATAAATCTTCGTGGATACATTTCCCGTGCAGTGACTGCAACGAAGGAATAGCACCGGGCTAAGGAAATCCACCCTGCCATGTTTAAATTACATAAAAACGCGAAACGCCCCGGACTTGTACATATTGTGGGATCTTATGATATACCTACGAGTATATTACGAAGGTCTATCTTTAAGGAGAACTTACTATGTATACTTATATAAATGAATCTGTGATTCGTGCTCGCTTTTTATAGTTGTGTTTCTGATACAAGAATTATGGTATTTGAAAGGTTTTGCTTAACATTAATAGATTTATTTCGTTATACTCGTAGACAGTTGGTCTTCAAACCCGAAATAATGCATGAACCTAACCTAGGATATGGATCATACAGAATTAAATTGAAAAATGAACTCAAGAAACTAATTGGGCGTGAAACTACCGTAAGGTTTTGTAGGTTTCAAGGACTGCGATGGACGTGCCATGTAGAAAGAATGTCAGATGACAGGACATCTAAGCGACCGAGGTCCTCGACTGGCTCGCAGACCTAGACGCTAAATACACCCCTCTAACCCCTCCACCATACGAAAGAAGAAGAACGTTACAATCAGTACAGCGGACCGAGGAAGAGATGGACTGACAGTGTGGTAGAAGTTTGTGGCAGAATAGAGTCAGAGGACTAAAAACAAAACATGACTGGGAACCGCTGGTGGAGAGGCCAATTCATGATAGAAATGAAGATGGGAGCAGACAATCAATGGTCGCTTCTAATTACAACAAATTTCTGACGAAAAGCGGTGGAAATGACACGACGCCAGAGCTTACCGTTCTTAGAGCTTGAGTTTTAACTGCTTCAGCACATTTCTGAAAGATTTATGAAATGTGAGTAATTTTAAACGGGCACGTCATTGAACACTTAAAAGGCATTTAGATGAACAAGCAATACATCAAATTCAAAATAAACACAATCTCAAATCTAAATGGCATGCTCGCAAATAATTCCTTAAATTTGTACCGATAATATTTGGATTAAGGAAAGGCCCATTTATCACTCTCCCTGTATTCAGATCGCTTTCAGATAACCATACTATTAAAATGTCTTTCCGCCAAATTAACAAATGATATTTACCGAGCCTATCCTTCATAAAATGGAAATATATAACATTTGAAAAACACGCACATAACCGTGCCGCTGCCGCAAAAGCGAATAATGATAGAAAACGTTTTAATCCTCAGAAGCCATTCATTTTGTGCAAACATTAATAAAATCTCGTTAATAGACGACAGTCATATGTTCATTAAATCGCGGTACCTGCAGACATGAGTGCACGCTTCGGCGAGTTCACCCAGCGTTGACAATTGAAATTGCAACACATAAGTGAGGCAGTGGCGTGCACTCCATAAAGACTGAAAATCTGTGCCTACCTTAAGAGGAACGGCTGCGCGGCCTGTTTCATACAAAACTTAGTTTTGATTTGAGGCCAAAATACTCACCTAAAACTAATGATCTTTTTCCATCAAAAAGTATAGTAAATATCTAGGAACGGACTAGAAGTAATTTATTTTATATTATGAAATATAGGACATTAAAGGAATTGATTTTTCGCGATTTTAGAGGCACCTTTAACAATTATTTGGGGGCTAACGGTGATGTAAAAAAAAAGTTTTACCCCGTCTGCTTTGAAAATATAATGAAATATAAAATAGAAAATTAAAAAAAATATAAAATATGCATTATGGTGGACTTGAAAATTAAATCAAAATCTTTTATATTTTTATATTTTTACTTACATAATCATATTTATATTGCAAATATGATAATTTTAAAAAAAAAGTTTCCTCTGAAATTACGATTTTTTTTCTTTTTATTACCTATACTTCATAATTTAAAACGAAAATAAATAAAATACTTCTCATCCGTACTAGATATTTACTAACCCTTAATTAAAAGAATATATCATTCAGTTTGGATGGGTATTTTGGCCTCAAATCAAAAATTAAGTTTGGTATGAAACAGGTCGCGCAGCCGTTCCCTTTTAAGAACATGACTCGGGAACTTTTTTTGATGATGTATGGCTTGAGTTTAATAAAAAAGGGGGACGGATTGCATTAGAATGTAACAACGTGTCAACCTAGCTACAATTAAATGTGGATATGCGGTTGCACTGTTTAATAATGTACTTGAAATACTGTTTATAAAACAACAACAAAAATTCTAGCATGATAGAAATGTTCGTTTTGATATTAGGGACATATTATGTTCCTCCATTAAAAGTTTTTAAACTTTTCATAAATTGTCATTTTTTTAGTCTCCAACACTACCGCTAAGTTAAAGATTAACATAAATTTAAAAAAAATGCGGTACCGCCATCTGTGTGTGATAAAATGAATCAACAAATCTTTGAAGAAAATAATTACCAAAAATAAAATTTATAAGTGCTTTGTTTACACCACTGTTTTTAATATATCTACGTATAAATCTACGCGTTATAGTTATATCAGGATAGACAGTATACTGTCTTTGTAGTATTAATAATGACGCCACAAAATAATTACACATCTTTCGAAGAAAAAATTATTACCTATTACCAACATTCATGACATCTTTTTTTATAGTCACATTAAAAAAAAACATTACAGTACAAGTAAAGCAGGCCGGAAATACATGAAATAAATTACACAAAACTGTTACATTCATGAAAATTTGGTGATACATTTATCTTGGCCGTGAAAATGAAAATCCACCAAATGTCCGACCAAATTAAAGTGGTGAAACACACCTCTGGGTTAGGGAGAGGGGAATTTTTTTGTAAAATTCGCGTTTCACAATTAGGTCGAATGAGGTATCGTTTACCATGGTTTCATCAGTGCTGGAACGAATGACATCACTTCCAAATCGATGGAATTATGTTTGGTGACATACGATAGGGTTTTAATGAGAAAAAGTCAAAATAATTCACGCAAAAAATATTTTATTATGTTTAAATGACGTAATCCATTAATTTTAAACATCCTACTTGCATCAAATGAGTAGTTATATTTTTTCATACGAGTGAGTATGTTGTATGTGATGAACGCCATATGATAAATCCATATAATAATATTTTCGACCACGTCAGACCTCCGGATCTTTGTAAAAAAAAATTGGCGAAATTTTCGACCTTTGTTCAGTTTTTGTCAAGGTAAACTAAATCTTCTATATTTTAAAATCAAAAGAGTGTCTGTAAATTTAATAGTGTATGTGGGATGTTTAAAATTATTGGACTAGGTAAAACTTCAAAATAAAAAAATATTTTTTGCTTGAATTATTGCGTTATTTTGACTTTTTTCACCAAAAACCTATCGTATATAAAGAAATATTATGTCCCCCCCCCCCCCTCCCCTTCCGACACTTTAATTTGGGCGGACTCTGCAGATCTTCAATTCTCCTGCCAAGATGAATGTATAACCAAAGTATCACGAATGTAGTAATTTTGTCATTTATTAAACATTATTTCACTTGTACGTAGAAGATGATAATAAAACGGTATTTTTCATGGCCACCAAAATATTCAGGGTTATGTAACTACAATTGAAAAGACTGCAGCCTACCCTTGGTCATTGAGCAATGCACGCCACTAAAGTGAGGTCACCACTGACAACCAGTGGCGTGCACTCAATAAAGGCTGAAAAGCTGTGCCTACCCTTAGAAATATGAACCACCAAAATAAATCAAGTGATTGTTTGTCAAAATGTACATTTCCATGAAACTTGGTAAGGAACTTGTGTAGTTTACCACTAAAATTAGCGGAAGATAATATAATAAAATGGCAATTTTCAAATATTCAATAAACAATTCATACCCCAGTATGAAAAACTACACACAGCCTATCTTTGGCTATAGAGCATGCATGTAAAGCAATGCATGTCACTGCTGACAAGTGACTTTTATAAGACAACCGAATGGTTCATAGTATGGCGTAAGTCAGGACAGAATATTATTTTGAATCAATTGCAACAGTAAGGTGGCGAAGATAGAAAGAGCTCACGGGCTCCCACAAACTAAATTTGTGGCACAAGAGCTATGAATAGAGTTCCGAGTTCCCTACTAAAAGAAAAAGATAATATTTTCCTGGAGAATTTTTGTGAGCACTTGAAACATGAAGCTTTCAAAATATACATAATTTTAAATTCGTGGTAGATTTCAGATGCCCGTAACAAACTGTAAACGATCGAGCCAAAAAATAAATAAGTGAAAAGAAGTTATATGGTATTATTAATCACAACAATAAAAACTTTATTTTCAGCGAGTTTAACGGCTCCTCAGTGAGCAATAAAATTGGTTCGAGCTGGATGAAATAGTGGGCCGAAATAATAAATGAGGAAACTGAAGAGTTTGTAACTTGTACAATATAACAAATCAAATACAGAAGAATATTTCTTCGTAAGCCCCGCAAGCCTGTTATCGCAGAGTTCTAGTTGGCCGACTTATAAATTAAGAGTTTTAAGTAAACTCCCCACGAGTAGATTGTAAGATTTGATAATTTATTGAACGTAATGTTATAATTAATGAGCACTGCAATATACAGTATTATCTCCAAGTTAATCTGATAACTGTACAACTGTTATTTGATTGCATACAGATACGCTAAAGTGAACTTCAGTAGAACTAATGTAGTGGAATTAAATGTACGTGTAGGTGTAGGTACATCCACTTGGAATTAATTATATTATCAACTAACTACATATTATATTCCCCAACTCGCCGATCCGTGTACTTAATATTTAAATACATCTCTCGTATAGTGGAAAAGCTGGGAGGAACGGCGGGATACTCGGAAAGTGGAGACCCTCGTCTCTTATGAGATTGCATTATTAAAACAGGTATGGACCTCGAGCTTTATAGTACAGATCTTTTACCTATACTAATAACCTGTTCTGAAAATGCAATTCGGTACAGGCTTTTCTCTGCATCCTTCCCGCTGCTTCCCCCCCCCCGGGGCTATCGTCTCCTTCCAAATATATAAATAAATAGGTGTTGTCATGTAAATAAAGTGACCTTCAGAAAGAACTGTTTCATTTGATAATAATACATTTTAGATGCCTTTTACAATATAAGTGAGTGTGCGGTGTACGTTTTATTTTTACTAGAAAATTTAGGTATATGTCGCATAATGTTAAAAACGCCCTCGGTTTATTTTGAGGATAATGCAGTTTACCACCGGAACGCCACCGGAAAATACATTAAATTGAGTTCGGCAAACAAAATAACTTCGATAGCCGGTGTGACAATTTCACGTTGCAGTAAAAAAAGGGCTGAATGTGGCTACCTTCCACTTGGTGAAATATCATATTGGTATCTCTCGGTAAAAGCAATTCCAAGCCATGTGAATATGAAAAACGACCCTTGTAGAATGGCTTGCGGTCTCAGAAGTAGGTCGTGTAACATTATATAGGTAGAAATATCGGCGTGCTCAATGTATCGAAAGTAAGGACGGCCGAGATAGTCATCGGCTGGAAGTGTCAAACCGGCCAGAATACGATAGAAATCACAATTCGCTGTAGCGATTTAAATAGAAGAATGTAGAAGAAACGTTGACTAACATGCAGAAGGGGAATTCAAGAGGCACCAAATACAGTTTCCCATATATACAGACGTTGAAGGTGTTGTATCCTACACAGTATCTGTGGACACACTATACGTATATTGAAATAACTCAAATATATTATGTTACAAACCGACCAATTACTAGTGCTGGTGCTGGTGCTGGTGCTCGTGCTGGTGCTGGTAAGCTACCAGTTCTGAGCGTTGCGATGGTCAAAAGATTATCTATAAAGTACCACATAGATAAAGATTGTCTAGATCATAGGTTCCCAAAGTGTCCCATGGGTGTACATATAGATTTGCAGGGGGTCCATGCCAGGGAGAAAAGGGGGGGTCCACGGATCGGAGTTCATTTAGACTGCACGCTACAAATTTTCATACCAGCAGCAATGCATCGCTCAGTAAATAAATATCACTTTGGGGAGGGCGAGTTGGGGGGGAGGTCCACGGAAAATTAAAAGAACGGCGAAGGGGTCCACGCGGGAAAAAGTTTAGGAACCTAAGGTCTAGATGAATTCCGACGTAGGAATTGGTTTACTATAAGAGAGAGAAATAAAACAAACGTATTATAAAGAGGGTCGCTTTTGACGATTTTATGAAAACGTTAACTTTTCTTTGTAATTTTTTTATTAAACCATTGTTTGTAATAAATTTTATCTTCGCAGAAGCCATATGAACGCAAAGGCAATGATAAGAATGATATAATGCAAAAGCCCAAGAAGTAAAGGAAAATTGGAGAAATATGGAATTGTCAAGAAATTTTTCAGTACCGTTTCAGCACTCGCTAGGGACTAGGGATAACATTTGAAGTGTGATAATTGTGAAACTATCCAGGTAAGAACCGGGAAGACACCATTCAGCCGGGAAACGGGAAAATGAGCAAAACAGAATGGGAATACTCCGTCTTCATTATTTCCACGGGGCGAGGACGATAAGGGCTGTTTGCCGGTGACGGGCGGGAGGGGTAGGGAGTTTTACCACCGTGGAGTTCGCAAGTTGTGCAAGGGGCACGTGGTCAAGGGCACCATCTCCACGAGAAAAAATCTAACAGATACCTTAGGCGATCAGCCGTGCAAGCGAGCACATTTATATTTGGAGCTTAACGAGCTTTTGATTATTTGACAACTTTCCGAAAAACGATCGGAAGGAAATAAAAATAAAAATGTGTGAACCGAAGACGCACTCAAAGTGTGTATCTTAAGTTCGAAGGTAGGACAGGCCACTTAATGGGGTGACCACGACCAAGTAAGGCAGAAAAAGTATTTACAATAATACGGAACATTATAATAAATTAACAATATCGTAAAATTTATTAAATTTATAATTTCTTCAAACGATTGGTATTCACTTTGTGGCATCATTATTAATAAATGAATTTAAAAATATACCTAGTATTCGCCACTTTATAAATATACATTGATATCTACATGTTTCATTGATGAAAGCATCACTTTCGAAACATGTAGATATCAATGTATATTTATAAAGTGGTGAATACTATGTATATTTTTAAATTCATTTATTAATTACATTTATTTCGTAAACGTTCCTCCATAGTATTTTTTGGGAGTCGACCTATCTTTACAAACAGAATTACAACACCTAGATCGGCAACCTACATACTGCATGTACAGAAACGACGTGAGTAAATATATTTAAAGTATGAGGTGGAATTCGATCCCGCAACCCCCCTGACTCGAACTACATGCAACTACATAAGAAACTGTCACCTTGAGAATAAGAATAATACCTATGTTATATCGTGTAATTTAATAAATTTTCACATAAAATGCGCCGACAATCAAATAAGTAAGGTTGAAGTGGGGGGAATGAATCGATGGTTCACTTATATTTGGAAGTCTTAGAATCGGGTTCCATTTCGAGAGTGAAAATAAATATTGTAGCGGGTTTGTTATGTTGTTATCAACGGTTATTTGGATTTTCAATGGAAAATAATGTTACAAAAATGGCCTCAGTTACAGCTTTTACGGAGGTTAACAAGATACCAAAATCGCGAACCCACACAATGATTGTAATCCTAGCGTATTATAGTAAGTGCAGACCTTATCAGACATGGTCCAACTGTAGAGATTATTATGATGTAGCTGTAGCGTGGTGTCCGGCTGGAGGAGAGGAGTCACACCCACAACCCTTCAGTAGCCGAACGAAGATTTGAATGTCCTTGAAATGACATGCTTACTAAACTGGAGAAAAAAGGTGTGACTGTTCTCGCAGCCTGCGACACTGATGATACATACTCCGTGCACACCGGACAGACAATGCCTCCTTATTCAATTATTGCTCATTCATAGATTCAATGATTTCAAACATGTACCTACCAGTCTGCGAATAAATGGAATAAAATCACCTAAAATGAACTTCAAAGCTGTATTTTTGTTTACGTATTTTATTTATGATTTTTGCAAGTTATGAGAATAATTGTAATATATCGTGGCAGCTAGTGTTAAGGACGATTTCACGACTTAGGAAATAATCATATCACACGATTGTTACTCTAACTAGAATAGAGCGAAAGATGAAACTGATCGAGTTAAATGAGACTCAATCCGTAAGAAAGCAGCGGTAATGTCAAACGAGCGAGCCTGGGTACGAACCTTAGCGCGGATTGAGGTTAGGAAAAGTGGGTTGAGCTTCTGTAGCGAGAGGCTCCTACAGAAGAGCGGGTGCTCCGGCTCTCGACTGTGGCGGAAAACTACCGGCAGCCTGTCGTTACAACGGTCGTTTGCAGTTGTTACTATGTCCGTCGGGTGGACAGCGGGTCGAGGATGAGGGAACTAGAGGAGCAACGGAACACTAGACACTAGACACGAGACGCGCGCGGCCTACCCGGGCTAAAGGCTGCCAGGCACTGTAGGGGTTGTACGTGTACGCCGCACACTGTACGCTGTAAGCTGTACCGCGCGCCACTCCACCACTACTATGTATACGCACAGGGGGATTGTTATACCCACACACAAAAAGGGACCAAACAATCGCTTTCAATTTTTTTAGATTCATACTGATATTTGGGCACTTTCTGTTGGGTGTCTTTCCAGGGTGGCGTACTAAGTCCGCATCGCGGCGAACGGCGATGAAAAGACGAGAGTAAAAATAACGTGAAATACCATGTTTAAAATGTTTAAAACCGTGGGTCTCGGCTGCTTACGCGAATCAAGCAAATGACGGAGCCCTTTTAACATAGTGCAGAAATACATGGGAATGAATTCGAGCGAAAATCAAGTTTTCCGACAGTGTATTGCGAGGGTTCGCTTATTACGGTCACAGGATGGTTAAAAACAGAAATATCCACCGCCAGAAAACTGAAATTAAATAACGAAATCAGACCATGATACGTGTTCATAAAGAGAAGAGTAAATACTTAAACGTTGCGCCAAAAAATGAAAGAATACTCTTCAATGATATTTTAAAGGTTGAATTCTAACCCAAAGATTGAAAAGTTGTTTACTTGATTTAAAAAAAGATAAATAAGTATGATTGAGTATAATCTTCTTTCGGCAGGCCGACGGCTGGTGCCGGCAAGTTTTAACCTGTAATAGAATAATGGTGCCCAATAGTTTGCAATGGTCCTGTATCAGTCATCGAGTATGTGTGTCAGTAAGGCTAAAGCAGAGTGCGGGATGGGCTGGGGGAGTGGGTATGGAAAGAGGAGGAATGCTCCAGGGCTGTCCGTGTTGACACAAACGCAACGCAAACCAAACACGGAAAACCAAACGCAACACCCTCCACGACACTCATAATGCCAGAGTACACTTTATTATGTAGGACATTGGTTTTGACGCCATTATCTCAAAGGGCGTTTATTAATATTCAAGGAATCTTTCATAGCAGTTATCTACCAGTGGTTATTAATTACATGGCAGAGCAGGAATATAATATTTTTTTATGTACGACATAGGTTTTGACGCCATTATCTCAAAGGGCGTTTATTAATATTCGATGAATCTTTTATAGCAGTTATCTACCAGTGGTTATTAATTACATGGCAGAGCAGGAATATAATATTGTTTTATGTACGACATAGGTTTTGACGCCATTATCTCAAAGGGCGTTTATTAATATTCGATGAATCTTTTATAGCAGTTATCTACCAGTGGTTATTAATTACATGGCAGAGCAGGAATATAATATTGTTTAAAGAAATCTTTTTCTCATTAAATAATTTGAAAAATGTGGTAAACACAATGTTGTCTATTTTTGATGGTTCAGTAGATATTCAGAGCTCAGTCATTGCTCAAAATGAAAATGAAAATAGCAGCGAAGATCGTCTGAAATTTCAGATGGAAAAATCTGTTTAAATTTCAAGACACCAGAAGGTCGAGAGTCTTTGCCGCTTCAGAAGACAGATTTGTTTTATTACTAAAACTCGAGTAATTTATAACATTCACGCACACACTAAAGGGAAGTAAAAATATTGTTTAAATAAAAAGAAGTATTACGATGTTTGTGGAAATCAACGGAGCTTTGAACATTGAATTATTTAATCATTATATAAAATATCGCACAATTAATTTATTTTCGAGTAAGGCGTGCAATGTTAGATTTTCGTTATCTTAAAACAAACGTTATTTGGAATTTGATACAAGATATTATATTTATATGAATAAGAATAATAATAATATAATAATGAAACGCTTTAAGACATTTAATTGTTCCAATTATTTACCCGGATCATCAAGTCAGCCACGCTATCAAACGAATCCCCAAAGCGGGAAGAAAAGATTTATACTAAAATTCGTAAAATGTTATTCTCACTTTTGAGTCGATTAGCGCGGAGAAAATTGCGAATTGTCGGCGTTTCCCGGAGGGAAATCATTACACAACCCTGGCGCGGGAGTTCGGCAGTCCTCGGCAAAGATCGGGAAAGGTCGGGATTGTTCGAGATTCCAGGCTGAGGGCGCATGCGCAATGGCACGTAATACGAACAAACACAGCCTTATCCCGTGGGGGGGGGGGGATTTTACTGTTAATGCCTGAAGACTGAATCAAGAGAGAAAATCGTAAAGAAAAATCAACGAAATAATGAATAAGTTAGAGAAATATTCAAAAATAATCAAGAAAGCGTAGTTTTGCAAAATAAAATAATTTGTGGAGAACAAACATTGTGATAAAATACCATTCGATGACACACTGTAACAGTATGTACATAACTTTACTTCATAATAGCACACCAACTGGTTTCGACACAACCTTAACATAGTAGTAAAATAATTTAACTAAATAATTACCTTATCTACCGAAACTTTTATAATACAAACAATTAAAAAATACGTAAACAGGACTTTAATAATAAAGAAATATTTGTAAGTAAGAAAGTTAAACCTGAAATAAATAAAGAAAGAAAAATAAATTTCGTAAGGACGGATTGTTAATTGCCATAAATCTGGAAGTCAGTTCTTTCCGTAATTAATATCCCGGCTAACGAGCGGGCCTTTTCTTATTTCGTTTTCGACAGAGAAAATTATTTAAGAAGTGCCATTCCTCACCTGCGGTACCTCATACCTCATACCTCATATACCATACCGCCAGGAATAGGGTCTTCCCCACTAGGGGTATAAATCACAAGGCTGATTCATTTCAGTGACCTAGGAAGAATCTCTTTTAAGTTATATCTCGTAAGAGATAAGAAAGCAAACCGGTTTTATTATTAGAGAGATCGCTAAGACTCATTTTAGATTAATGGAATGAATGGTCCTCAATACTGGATCACGCTTAAATTAATCATCCGCACGTAGTTTTAACGTTTTTTTTTTATTAACACAACAATGATAGTTAAAAACTAGAGAAAAACATGGTGATCCCTTGTATATGTTTTATAAGGAAACTGGAGTTATACAAGAACAATTTTGAGGTAACAAAAGACAATCAATTTCGTTTTTAGGCAAGGGGTCACCAAGATTCTACTTAGATTAATAAAATAAATAGGCTCCGATGTTGGACCAACCAAAATGTATCGATCGCATGTAGTTTTTCTGTAATTACTCTTTTGTGTTATATTGTTTTTGTTACTACTTTATTTTACTTTATTTTATACTTTAATTTTCAAATACAGTGGAACCTCGCTTAACGATCACGTCCATAACACGTGATTCGCATAACGAGCAAAACAAATTGAAAAAAAAATTACCCGCTTAACGAGCGTCGTTTCGCATAACTAGTGACGAAGAGAATACCGAAAATACCTCGATTTGAAAACCAAAGCACAAGCTGACCTCCGTGAAGAAGATGACTCTGTGAAGAATTTAAATTCATCAAGATCCAGTTTCTGCCTCCCAATATCACTCCGTTACTCCAATCTATATTTATTTATTTAAGTTTTTAATCCAGCAGGACTGGGGTGGGTAGTGCAAACCCAGTCTGCCATATCACATGAAATATATACAATATAAATAGAGAAATGAACATAATAAAATAAAATAAAAATAAAAATAATAAAAACAAAGGTAAAATAATAATATAAAAACATGAACATAAACACAGAAAATGTGAAAAAAAAATAGAAAAAATAATTACAAAACGATAATTACATCAAAATAAAGGAAATAAAATGAAAAACTAAATAGATAATAATAACATAGAATAAATTTTATTTAATAGATCGTCTTCAGGGTGGCAGTCGCATCATCTGCATCTATCACTCATTAAGTGGAGAGCTGAGCCACGACGATGGCGTTAGTTGACTTCCGTGTCCTGCCCCAGAAGCTGGCTAGTCGGTGGCGAAGTAAGGCGGGGGATGAGTGGACCCTCCCTTCAGTGAACATCGTAGAGGCACTGCAGAACCTTGGTACCCAGTTGGAGAAGTTGCCTGTATGCGTTGTTGTAGCACACCCCCAGCTTGTCCCATTGCGCTACTGAGTATTGCGACCACAGCTCAGCTGTGTTTAGGGCAGTGCAATATGTCTTAAAAAGCAGTTTTCTGAGATCGTCTCCAAAGTAGTAGAACCGCCTTGACAGCATTCCGGCGCGTATATTAATGGCTCTTCTTTGTCGTTCCATATCGTTTATGTCTTCTGTAAGGATATGCCCCAGGTATCTGAACTGCGAGGCCACAAGCAGTATATTTCCTTCTAGCCAGATTGGTGGGATATTTAGTGGCTCCTTCTTGTGTTTAAATACACCGATAAGTGATTTTTTGGAGTTGGACGGCAAGTTATGTGAGTTTGCGTACTCTTCCCATATTCGCACAAGTCGTCTCATCGCGTTAAGCGATGGTTCGAGCAGCACCATGTCATCCGCGTAGTTGATGTTATTACTCCTTTCTCCGCAGATCTGGCAACCAATCCGTGAGTCGTTAAGCTCTTGTAGGAGGTCATTAATGTATATATTAAATAGAGTGGGAGACATACTACCCCCTTGCCCGACTCCGCTTTTAAGGAATAGGGGGTTAGAAGAAG